>JAANYP010006444.1:87184-99967 GCA_020465985.1 Centrapalus pauciflorus
ATCAATTTGAACTTTTTCAAAAGATCTAAAGATTTACTTTCTGTGATTTAAAAATTCCAGTTGAGGTTTGTTTAACCTGCAAGTCCTAAAAATAAGTGTCCTCGCTCATGATACTCATTTCATATAGTAGATGTCATGAGTAATAAAAATTCTTGCATAAAATTCTCATTAGTAGAACCAAAGTATGTCATCCACATAAATTTTGAACAGTAGCAAATATCATACTTTCACCTTCGTTATAACAGTGTGGTATCCACTTTACCTCTGGATTAACCCAGTCTCATAAGGAATTGTTTCCAGAGTAAGAGTGTCATCGAAATACCAGGCCTCTAGGGGCTTGTTTGAGACGCATAAGAAGTCTTTGGTCAACTTTATAACAAAACCTGGATGTTGTTCATTTTCAAACCTGGAGAGCTTTCCATAAACTTGCTTCTGGCAGCGTCCATTCAAAAAATGCACTCTTCACATCCATTTGAAATACCGTGAATGCTTCGAGGGGCAAGCGTAGGCGTAGATACAACGAATTGCTTCTAGCCTGCAACAGGAGGCAAAATGTTTCATCATAATCAATTCTTCCTCCTGTCCCCTGTAGCCCTGAGCAACAAGTCTGTGCCTTATTTCTACTAACAGGACCGTGCTCATCCTCTTGTTCCTGAAATCCCATTTTGGCCAATTAGAGTTTTTACCTTTAGAAGGAGCAGGGACCACAGCTTTCATACGTTGTTCCTCGCAAACTGATGGGCGCTTCTTGCATGGCAAGTGATCCAAGTGGCATCTTTAATGCTTCAATCAACCTTCTGTGGCTAGGCTCCATCAGGGAACAAACGAGAGAACAGACAAAAGTTCCCTAAGCTGTCCCACACGGGTTTGTATCCCTTTGGTGATGTCGCCAATTATTTGATCATTGGTGTGACACAATGAAAAAATGCTGGGAAAAGTAAAAAATAAATATTTATATGAAGTTATAAGTAAGAAATTGAAAAAAAAAAAGATGATTAAATTAAGAAAAAAAAAAAAAAAAGGAAAAGAATTAAGTAAATTTTTTAGGTAAAAAAAGATTTAAATATAAAGAGAAATAAAATAAAGTAATTAAGGTATTAAAGGAAAACAAAAAAAAATTCCAAAAACAATCCTGGATCATTAAAAAAAGAAAAGCCCACGAAAACCCCCCCACTTCACCAACCTAATACAACCCTATCCATTTCAAGCAACCCCCCATTTATCCCCTTCTCACACATCCAGTCGGCATTCCCTTTGCCTCCTTTTTCTACTTGTTGCCTTTTATCCCCCGCCCTTTTCCTTCTCCACCTTCCACCCACCTTTCCCTTCCGACACAGTTCCTTTACCCTTTCCCCCTATGTAGCGACATTAACTTTCTTTCCCCAGAAACGTTCCCAGGGAACTCCCCCACCTTGGCCACACCTCGCCCACCCTCACCACCTCTCTGTTTAACTCCCGTTTTTTCTGTTCCTATGTCCCCTTCACACACCTTCCCCCCCCAACCTGGCCCCTCCTGTTCCCCCCTATCTTTCCCTTTTTCTCCCTGACCATGTCCCCTCCCCTTCGGCTCCTTTTCCCTGCTGCTTTACTGCTTGTTCCCCTCTTCCTCAGGTCGCTCTGTATGAACCCCCCCTCTCCCGCTTTTCAGACACACTGTTGTCTTGCGCCTGCTCTTGTTGCACCTTCTGACACTTGTTTCCCCTCTCATCAGAGGAACTTGGAAAATCATCCTTTGATTAGTTCTGACATGCAGTTTAATTAAAAGTCAGTACATTTATTCACACAAGTTTATTTACAATATCATCATCATGTCCATCATGATTAACAGGTTTCCACACTGGTGGAGTGGAAGCGTTTGAGTCCGCTTCATGATTGAATGCATCAGATTAGCAAAGTTAATTTCTCCTGAAACTGATTCAGGAACAGCTTTGGTGGAAGCATGGCTTGGACTCTTCAAAGGTGAATTGAGAATCAATCTATCACCCTTCTTGTTTTGTTGTAATACTGTAGGCTTTGGAGATAGAGAGTAGCCACAAACACACCTTCATCACTTTAGGTTCAAACTTTGACAGCTGTCCCTTTGATTCAGAATGAAACATGGACATCCAAACACATGGAAAATAACTGACATTTGGCCTTTCTAAATTCTCCCTTTGGCAGCTCGATGGGATTCTTGTTTGAACCTTGGCATCACCACTAAGGATCAGGATCTGTTTTGGGTGAAGCAGCAAGTGTTAACAGCTTCTGCATTCAGGCCAAAATGGTGAAGGTAAACCTTACACACAGCATGGTTTCGGCAGCTTCAATGAGAGTTTCGGTTTCGTCTCCTTTCAGCAACGCCATTTTGTTGAGATTTCTTACATACATCTGAAAAGTTTTGATGATACCTTTCTCTTCACAAGAATCTTCAAGAGTATTGTTTTCTGAATTCATTACCGATGATCAATCTAAGCTGCTTACTACTGGGCTGAGTTTAGCAGTATCCATCTTTTTACGAAATCCAATAGCGGCATCTAGCAGCCGCTCCCTTGCCTTTAATCAATATCACGAGCCGATGGTAATGCCATGAGCAATCATCAAACCAGTAAGAGAGTGTATCTTCTTTCCTCCTAGACTTGGAAATTAACAGTCCAAACAGTCCGATGATGGGGGGGAAAGGGCAACCAGAAAGGTAATCGAAAATACGGCAGGAGAAGAAAGTACGGTGTTTGGAGGTGATAAAGTAGTATGGGTAACTCTATGATATCCCCTGCGTGCTGACACGTATCAGTGCATGAGAAGCGGTGCATAAGCTATCCTTACAAAGGCATAGACGGTAAACCGGTCACCACGCTTTCTTACAGAGTATTTGTGATGGTTCTTGAAGGTCAGACTGGGGCCATCCTTCTTGCCATAGCCAGTTTAGATCAGCATTTGTTCTTGTGAAAAACAGTGTCAGTTGTGGGGTCAGCAGAATTGCATAGCCACAACATATACACCTTGCTTTTCGTGACAAATACACAACGTTTGCTTGGGAAGCCATATGTACCCAGGTGCTCATCAAAGTTAACCTTGTAGCCAGCAGAACATAGGTGCTTATGCTAACAAGGTTATGTTTTTAGCCCAACCACATAGGCTACTCTTGGAAAACTGCAGCACCAGCTTTAAGAGGTCCATATCCCCAGTGGATCCCTGTACATTGGCACCAAAAGTGACTTTGGCCCTTTTTCAGCCTGATTTTCACGCAGGCAATTCTTTAACAACCTTCATATGCCCTGAGGCAGCCACTGTCAAGTACCCAAACCTGGGAAGGTTGTTTTTCCTGCAGATGTGATAAAGAATTTATTAGTCATTGTGGGGAAAACTCCTCCCAGAGATGAGGCTCCTCCCTTCATCAAATTTGGTTGATTGGTTTGAATATCCACACTATAATTGCCCACTCTGAATGGTATCAGCTTGAATACCAATTCTCAGTAACCTGGCCATTTCCAACACTGCTGTGTGACAGATGGAGAGACACAACAGGAGTTAACAGGCCTCATGTCCTCAGTTCGGACAGTCCTTGGCCAGATGTGTCTTCTTCCCACATTTGTAAACATGTTCTCTTTTTAGAAGTTTTGGAAAGATCCTCAGAAACACCTGTCTGAGCTATTTTGTTGATTCTTTCCAGAGTTTACAGTTTATTATTCTTGTGAAATCAACATGAGGAGGATTGTCTTCTAGCCCATAGCTTTGGCTGCCTCTTCTGTTCTTCTTTTAGGAGGACCGATATCCAAGAAGGGAGCTTCGATTGGCTTTGAGGCTTCCACAGGTTTGGGAAACTTATTCCCAATTGTTTCGCAGTTTGAGTCAATGGCTTTATCTTGCCCCTTTTATGGATGTGATTTATGCATGCATAAGCATACTCACTGTGTCTGGTTTTAAAAAAGTTTGTTCTTATTTCAAACCCGTTTACTATATGATGTGAGACACAATATTTGAAATCACAGCGTTTTTTTTTCAACTTGACTTACCCTGTGTTGAAAAAACAGACTGCTGTACCTTTTTGACAAAACTGGTTTTCAAAGTGTTTAGTCATCAAAAGGATTAACAGCTTTTTACCATGCAGCTTTGGACTCAGAATCGCCGTTTTGTCAACAGGTTAGTATCCACAACTTCAGTTTGGACCATGTTTTCCTTTCTCTTTGCTTTGTGAATAGTAGAGCACTTAGCAGGGCTAGCTTGATGGGAGAACAAATTCAAATTCAACATCAGCTTTTGAACTAGATTACACAAGCTTGTCCATCGTTTTTGAGGCCTGACAAACATTGTGATGAATCAGTTTCATTGCAGCATTTTGAGTGAATGTTTTGGGTTCACCAAGAGTGGATAAAATTTCTTTAGATTCTTGATCTCAACGATGGAAGCTGCTGTGTCAAGATCCCCCACAAGAAGGTTGGATTGTGCAGGAGAGACTGTTGACTTATACAATGGCTGAACTTCTTTGTGCAGAATTGGCCCAAGAGTCAACTATCTTTTGAAGCTTAGCATGCTTTTACTTCTGTCTCTCTTTTCTTCGTAAACTGAGAGTTTGATGTGTTTTAACTCATCAAGCTAGTTTCAAACTCTATGGAAACTGTTCAGTTTACTGGATTTAGTTTTAAGATCAGCTTTAGCCTTAGAGATTTCAGATCGTAAAGCAGCATGCTTCTCACAGCAGCAGCTTTGAGATCAACCACGCAAGAATTCGAAACTGTTAACTTTTCTTCAGAACTGTAAGCCATAAATTTTGTGACCTTATACATCAATAGTAGGATTCCAGTTCCTCTACAGCTGCTGAGGCTTCACTTCAGCCATTATCTTGTTTGAAGCTGCTTGTGGATGGGACATCAGTGTTCGGCCATCAGACATTGTATGATCTTCTTCATCCGTGATGATCAGATTCCTCCAGTCAACATGTCCTCTGCCATAAGTCCCTTTTGGCGATTGGAAGACACTGAGTTTTCCAATTTTCCTCAGCTTAGCCATGGCCATAAGGTTACTTAACCCTATAGCCCTATCCTTGTGTCTTGTTGGGGTTTGGATGACTGACCAACAGCTTTTGACACCACCTCAGCAGCTATGTGACCAGTTTTGCCCATTTGAAGCACTAGCCTTGGATTTGTCAAATGCCTTCTTTTCCCAGCACCTGAGCTCCTGTAGCATGTTTCTTCCAAACCTTTTCTTGTTGAACCTTTTGACAAGCATGGCTATCTTTGCTCATCATCTTGTCAGCAAGATCTGCGCAGCATCTTCTTCGTCTGACACTCCTCCCTTTTCATCATCCTGTTGATCAGGTTGATGAACACATCACTCACCTGATTTACGGCTGTATCACATTAGCCACCAAGGCTGCACTCTTTTGGCATTTCCAAGGCATTTCTCTTTTTTTGCCTTGACTGTTCATCATTCAGTAAGGATCAATACAGGACCCGATCCATACTTCTGATAGTACCTGAGTTCCTTAGGATTGTTGAAAAGTAGTTCCATCTCAGGTAAAATGTCCAGAACATTATTCACCAGGGTAAGACTGTCCTTGGTGACCCAACAGCTTGAGATCATTCACTAGAGCAGTAAACCTGGTGTAGTTTCAGTGAGTCTCCTTTGGTTTAGCAAAGAAAAGTTCATAAATGTCTAAGAAGATGTTGATCGTGTCCATGTGATTGTGGGTCATCATAGACGGTACACAAAGTATCCCACATTTCTTTTGCTGTCTCATTTTCTCAACTGTTTGAAACATCATCCGGAAGAGAAATGACCAGATTGTTTCTGGCCTTTGCATCCAGAGCCACCAGTCTCTTGTCTTCATCAGACCATTGGCTTTAGCTTTCTCAAAGGTCCTGATTCAGGAGCAGCTCCTTCACCGCTGTCCTTCTTCTTTCTTCAACCGCTGGAGTTATAGTAGTAACAGAGGTTGGCACGTAGGGACCCTCCATCACTATCTCTGGCAGTTGTACATCCAGATTCTCTAAGTAGAGCATCATTCTGCACTTCCAACCAGAGAAGTGTTGATGATTAAATTTTGGAGGCTTGCCCATAGAGCCATTGTCATAGTAAGAAGAATTTGCAGCACTGTTGTCCATGGAAACTTGGGAGAATGAGAGATCTAGAATGACACACACTCTAAACTGCTCTGATACCAGTTGTAGGTCCCGAGAGGTTCCCAAAGTATATAGTTATAAGCTGTAGAGGGGGGGTGAATAAAGCAATTTAAAAACTACACACTCTTTTCTCAATGTTTGTATGTATTATCAACAATTTGTTAATTACAAACAAGCTTGAATGCGGAATAGTTCAAGCTGAGATGACAGATACAATAGTATGCTCACTAGTCTAAGACAAACTCAAACTAGTATACAATGAATACACTCACTAAGAAGCACTCACTGTGCTTACAAGACTTAAGGGAACAGCTTATGTAAAACAGCTTAGACACACAGATGCTGGTTTACATAGAAGGCTTGCATGCATGAAAATCACACTTGCACGTTCACTCTTGGTTTCAGCACTTAGCTTTCTTCACACTTCTTTCTGACCTTAGAAGCTTCCTTTTATACTCACTTAGAGGATCTAAGAGAAACATCTTCATTGGACGGAATGAAAAAGGAAAAGTCTTGTTGAAAAGACAACATAACCTTTTCTGCACTTTTCTGAAAAGCAGACTTGTCTTCACATGTGCAGAACTTTTGTCTTTTTACTTTGTCAACTGTTGCATTGCCTTTAACTAATTTAGGAATGTCAACTTTGCGTCTTTCTTCCTTGTAAAGGCCTATTTTGATATAAGAAAAAGGTTTGTCACCCTTTTTCAAATAACCTTTTGTCTTCATGTTACAGAACAGCTTGGCAGGCTGAGCAGTTCTGTTTTCCACTTTGTCTTCGACTTTGTAAACTGATCTTGTAGTAAAAAACAATACATGATGACTTGGAAACATATTCCATAAAGTGTTTAGCCTGTTCACAAAGAACAGGTTCTGTTCACAAAGAACAGAACACTTTAAAAATGCCCAAGCTGCTCAACAGTGTAGAGCAGCGTAGACAGTTTATGTCCAGCCTGTTCAGCAGACAGAGCAACTTGGACAAACTGTCTTAGTTGCAACACATGCAACATATAGAACAGCTTTAGACTGATATTGCAAATCATTTTCAGGTTTCAATAAGACATATAACAGGCCTTAAATTCAACCTTCAAATGCATCAACAGGTTTGATTATAAATCTCCCCCTCAGATGTAGAACAGGTTTGACTGAGGCCTTTTTGTGCCTAACAAAACATGATATGTGTTTAGTGCTTAAAATAATGGCAAATTATAGACTATATAGATAGGGAGCGTAAAAGAGTATACACACACACACACACACACACACACACACACACACACACACACACACACACATATATATATATATATATATATATATATATATATATATATATATATGCATCTTTTAAGTGAGCGTAATTGTGCAAATTGCAATAATATGTTACATTATTTACATTATCTCATACATATTGTGGTTGGTTGGCACAAATTGTAGATGTCGAGGAGAACGAGACAAAGGACCCAAAATGTTAACGTTTCGATAGATTGGTCTCCGAATCTCCTATTATCCGAACACCCCGAACACATTACAACGCACTTATTTTTGTATAAAAAAAATATTCCAATAAGGTGTTAGCTGAAAAGAGGGTTAAGAGGAGTAAGGATTATGGGATCCCATATCTATTTGACTATTTAGGGTGGGAAAGTGTGCTTGAGTTGGGCGTCCACGAAATTTATCAGGCCGATGTAGTTGAGTGGATGTCTACCCTACGGAGGGAGACAGGTTTTAACCGAACGACTTTAGGCCGATAGGTACCGTTCATGGTAGGGACGTGGCGATGGATGCACAAATCCTTCGCCAATTATTTAATTTAGATACGGGGGTAGGCCACGAAGGGTCTAACCAGGCCCAGTTGGCCTTTACTGACATGACTTGGTCAGGAGAGTGGGCAGAGTAGGTGAGTAGAGTTTGATTCCATCCATTTTGGAGTCGGAGTCCACCACTTCCGATAGCCGCAAGGCTATGTCTCCGAGGTGTAAGGTGCTTCACAAGATTATTGTGAACAACATCTTGCCTCGTGATAGTGACCTGACCAAGGTCAAGTGTAACATCCTCGAAATTTAATTATGTATTTGAGGACATTTAGTTTAAGTATGTAAAATTAATTTGTATAATTAAGTTGGATTACGAAAGATGATTATGTATCCGGATATTTAAAAGTTGGTTGCTATTTTAAGAAATTAAGAATATTTATAATATCGAATTATTATTGATAAGTATGATGATTTATAAAGGTTAGTGATGATAAAACTAAGATGGAAATCAATATTTAATGGAATCAGATAAGTAGAGGGGTTATTTTGTCAATAACCGAAAGTTAAGAAATAAAAGACTCTTTGTCTTTTATTTTGGATCATTTCAAACTCAAAACACTCTCAAACACACACACACACACACACAGACACACACACACACACACACACACACACACTCTCTCTCTCTCTCTCTCTCTCTCTACAATCTGCTGGACATTTGAAATTGTTGGAGAAAATTCGTGGATTGAAGGTAACAATTACCAAGAATTAAGTCTGAATCAAGGTAAGAAGTTATTTCTAGATGATTTATTTTTAGAGAAAATATGCATAAATTCGAATTTAAAAATCTGAGAAAATGTGGTTGCATGTATGTTTTAATAGTCGGAAATCATTCTTGGAAGATCACTGAAGCATTTGAAACAAGAATCGTTGGTTATTTCGTCCTAAACGGTAAGAAATTTCAACTTTTGTAAGTTTTTGTGTTCTTGAGGTTTTTCATCATATTTAATCCAATCTGGACGAATTTTGATGTTATTGATATGGAAAATGGACCAAAAACACTCAATACATAATAATATATCAGATGTATGGATTGCATGTTGTTAAAATTGAGTTTTGGAAAATTTTACTTAGAAAACGGTAGCTGCGACCTGAACTTCTGCAGGTTGACTCGGCGAGTCACAGGGGGTGACTCGGAGAGTCGCCAAGAACAATTGAATAAAATCTTCAAAAAAATGCTTAAGTGTTGGATCCGAATTCGGTTGGGACCCGAATTCGGATTGAACCGAATACGGATGGACTCGAACTCGGATGGGTCAAAAGTAATTCGGATGGCTTTGAAATTCAGCCGAGGATCCAAAATTTGGACCTCGACTCGGCGAGTCGCCTCGACTCACTCGGCGAGTCGCCTGGACCGACTCAGCGAGTCACCCACGGATTATGCGGATTTCGGATGAGTTTTAAGGAACTCGAATTTATGGTTAATTAATCACACTTTTGGGATATCTTTTGTACTATATTAAGGTATATAATGAAGGGTTATTTGGGAATAATAACACACCAAATAATGGATTTTAAACGTGAGTTTCGGATGTCAGTTCCGAATGTTTTAACAATTTAAATTGAAAAGACTTGTTTGCAATTTGTTAAAGAACATATAATGATGATATGTTTATCTTGTGAAAATGTAACAGGTCCGTTGTGGTGTTGTTTAACCCACAGTGGTGTACTTTTATGGTCCGATTGAAATTCTGAGGAGAAATAATATTGATAAAAGTTAATTAACGCCACTGTGAGTACATATGATTTCGCATGTTTATATCTGCTTTATGTTAGCTATTGCCTGCTGAGACATGTTATTTCACTTTCGGTAGGAATTCTACTAACTTACGTAGATTTAGATGCACATTGTTGCTCGTTGCATGTCCGTTTCTTTGTTGTGCATCTTTCGATGGACCGGCAGGTCGCATCTGTTATCTGATGTTACTGCACTATATGACCCGGAGCTGATCCCTTCGAGGTTCTAGTAGGCAGTAAGTCATCCCCGATGTTATGTCTGTCTCAGATGGTTGATTTAAATGACGAGCTTTGGGCTCGTAGGAGCTGCGGCTCATGTGCTGTACTTTGTGTATGTAGAGAGTATATGACGTGCGTCGTCGGTGTTACTCTTGGGGGCTTCATAAAGATTTATAAAATGCGTAAATCTGTGTATTCACTAAGCATTGCTTACCTCTCAGTTGTTGACATTTTTACAGGAAAGGGGAAATCCGTTGCGGGACCATCTAGCTAGGTCATCCAATTGAAGTATTTGAAGATATCTACTTCTCATTTTGGTAACTAAAACATGGGATCGTTGTTGTAATACATTTGGGATGTTGTAATAACTATTGTGTATGTAGGCTTAGATTTGAAACATTGTAGCACCGTAGGGTGTTTAAACAGTTGTATTATTTATATTATGTACTTTAATGCTTCCGCACTTGTTTAAGCATTCAGATCATTATGTAATAATTTATGTGGTGTTTAATCCTGGGTGTATTGTAATGGTGGTTATTGTGGCAAGGGTGTCACATCAGGCATAGGGATATCACGGTCCTTCACGCCCTTCTTAAGGGTAAGCCCAGACTGTCCTTTGTGTGGACAATTATGAATGATGTATCGGATATGTATGATACGAGAGAGAGGACGATCATCCCCCATGCTTGGTTGATCTCTAAGTTCCTCGAGAGGACGGGCTCCTTTGCCTGATTCCCTGCTATCCCCCATTTCGACGACGTTGATTACGGCCGCCATGTTCCCTACCTTGATTTTTAGGGAAGTTGACGAAGGGTTCGAGATATTCGACAAGGAAACAAATGAGTCGTATATCGAGGACTACACTGAGGATTAGAGGAGTTTAAATTAAATTAATTTAAAATTAAGTTATTTAAGTTCGAAAACAAAAAGTTTGGACAGGATGTCAAGTTTGCAAAAATTCATTGACATGGATCATGAGGTCGGCAAGGCAAATTCTCCGCCAAAACTGATGAAGTTGGAAGACTATTATTGGTGGAAGGATCGGTTCGCTGACTTTGCTCGTTTCAACGATATGCGCATGTGGATTTGCATCGACGAAGGCTACATTCCTCCAACACAAGAACTCGAGGGTCGATTAAAGGTTTTGTCGTATCAAGATATGAAAGATGACGGCAAGAAGATTTATGAAGCCGAGAATCGAGAAATGTCATTGATTAGAATGGCACTACCTTTGGAAATTATGCACACCTTCAAAAATCATAGAACTTCTAAACAGCTCTGGGAAGCGTTAGAGAAGAGATGTGAAGGAAATCCTAGGGTAAGAAAAGGGAGGACGGAGATGTTAAAGCAGCAATTTGCAATATTCAAGGCCCTGAAGAATGAGACCTTGGATGAAACGATTACTAGATTCTACCAGAACTTGATAATCACAGTGTTGAGTATCAAGAGACTAAGAAGATAGAGAAACTTCTAGATGCTTTACCAGCAAAGTGGGAGATGTACACTTCACTAATAAAGCATGATGAAGAAAAATTTAAAACTATAACTCTTGAAGGAGTTATCGGGACGTTGAGGGCCTACAACTTCAAGATAAGGAGACAGAGTATGACCAGGTACAAGATCCTGAGATGTACTTTGGTAAATCTAAACCATCTAATTCTAGTGTATCTAAGTCTGAAGCCACATCGTTTTATTCTGGAGAACAATAGGGCATACCAAGAGAGGCAGAAGAATCTTATGGTAGGGCATTGTTGGGTTTTTCAAATCCGGATGATCAGCCACAGACATCTACTTCAGGATCACGCTCTCAGGGATACACAAACATGCCAATGAGTGCTAAAACTGTAGAGGAGCAACTGAAGCTTCTAGCATCGTTCGTAGCAGCTTACGGAAATTGTATTCAAGGGAAAATAAATGATAAAAAGATTATGATCAGGTGGATCCGGATGACTTGGAACAAATGGACCTACAATGGCAATTGGCTATGGTCACACAAAGATTGAAGAGGTTCATGAAAAGAACGGGAAGAAATCTAAGTGTGAACAATGTAGGATTCAATAAGTAAAAAGTTAGGTGTTATAACTGTCAGGGATTGGGACACTTTACAAGAGAGTGTCAAAGACCTAAGCTGGATAATCATCAGAACTCGGGACGTCAGTATTCAGCCAGTTCAAGGAATCAGAGATCAGGGAATCAGGGTTCAGTAGTTGGTTTACTTACTAATGTGGAGTCTAACAAACAGTTAGATGGCACATATGATTGGAATACACATCCAGAGACAAACACTAAGGCTTTTATGGTCGAAGTGATAGAAACGGATATGGGAGCAAAAGAGGAAAAGAAAGAGGATACCCAACAGTCTGATTCAGAGCCTTTGGTGCTGGAGATTACTGAGGAGCTGACTACTTTGGTGTTTGCAGCTCAGATGGCCAACATCGAATCTGGTCGGAAAAAGGTAACTCTGAACTTTTCTACTTTTCATGATTTATGTGCTTTATGTACTACTTTGAATAATAAATTGCGTTTAGTGCTAGAAACACATTCATTTATGACTGCTAAAATTCAATCCTTAAAATCAGATAATGCTAGTTTATTAGACATTAATGAAGATCTTCAGGCCACACTGAGAAATGATGCTCAATATTCAATAGTAATGAATGACAAATTAATTGAACAAAGTGTCAGGAATGAACTAATTTATGAGCAAGTAGAGTCACTGACCAAAGAGATCTTTCTTAAAGATATGGAATTAGCTGAGTCTAGGGCTAAGGTTGCTGAGGCAGATAGCAACCATGTACCTACTCCTCAGGATAAGACCAAGGATATGGTTAAATCAGAGGTAGTCAAGGTAACTGAGTCTAGTTGTAAGCCAAAACTAAAAGAAGACAAGATTGTAAGTAATAATAACAAAGGGA
>JAANYP010006445.1:0-104286 GCA_020465985.1 Centrapalus pauciflorus
GCATATCGTCCTAAAAGCTGTTCTATATGTGGCAGCAGGTGTTGTGCAACTAAGAACAAGGTTGTCCAGCGGCTTCTGTCCCTGCTGAACAGGTGGACATAAACTGTCTACTCTGCTCTAACACTGTTGAGCAGCTTGGGCATTTTTAAAGTGTTCTGTGTCCGTTTGTGAACAGAACCGTTCTTTGTGAACTGGCTAAACACTTTAGGGAATATGTTGTCCAAGTCATCAGGTATTGTTTTTTACTACAAGATCATTTTACAAAGTCGAAGACAAAGGGGAAAACGACGGCTCAGCTGCCCACGCTGGTTCTGTAACATGAAGACAAAAGGTTATAAAATTTGAAAGAAGGGTGACAAGACTTTTTCTTATATCAAATAGGCCTTTGACAAAGGAAGAAAGAACCAAAGTTGACATTCCTACAATTCGTTACATGCAAGCAACCGTCACACAGTACACAACCCAGTTCTGGCACCTGTGCAGACAAGTCTGGCTTTTCAGAAAATGCAGAAAAGGTTATGATGTTGTCTTTTCAAAACAAGAACTTCTCCTTTTTCATTCCGGTTCCAATGAAGATGTTTCTTGAGATCCTCTACTAAGTGAGTATAGAAAGGAAGCTTCTAAGGTCAGAACGAAGTGTGAAGAGAGCTAAGTGCTGAAAACCAAGAGTGAACGTGCAAGTGTGATTTTCATGCAATGCAAGGCTTCTGTGGTAACCAGGCATCTGGTGTCTAAAGCTGTGTTTACATAAGTGTTCCTTTAAAAAGTCATTGTAAACACAGTGAGTGCTTCTTAGTGAGTGTATTCATTGTATACTAGTTTGAGTTTGTCTTAGACTAGTGAGCATACTGTTGTATCTGTCATCTCAGCTTGAACTATTCCGCATTCAAGCTTGTTTGTAATTAACAAATTGTTGATAATACATACAAACATTGAGAAAAAGAGTGTGTAGTTTTTAAATTGTTGTATTCACCCCCCCTCTACAGCTTATAACTATATACTTTGGGAACCTCTCGGGACCTACATCTTTTATAATGACCATTTTACCATTTTCTTTGATAACATTTTGGTCCCTCAAGTTTATAGTTCATTTTAGTTTTGGTCCCTCATGTAAGGTTTTTTATTTAACTCTATTATTATTATTATTATTATTATTATTATTATTATTATTATTATTATTATTATTATTATTATTATTATTATTATTATTATAAAAATTATTATTATTATTATTATTATTATTTATTATTATTGATTTAACTTTTTACATATTAATTTATTTTTTTTATTAAGTTTCCTATATTTTAATATATTTTTCAGTTTAAATTACAAACTTATTAATTTTTTTATTATAAACAATAGTATCAAATTAGAATCCATTTCGTTTTTTAGCTTTTTCGAATGAAAAAAATACAAATATTTGTAGTTTTCCAAACCAAAAAAACTTGAATCTTAAACTTTTATTTCCTTTTACAAACGAAAAAAAGTTACTAACCATTCATGTTTAATTTTTTCATTTTCTAAACGTAAAAAGCTACGAAAACCAATCTGTTTTTTAATTTTATAGCACTTAAAGATTCAACCTATTCCGATTTTATGTTTTGGAAAATGAAAGTAAATACAAACAATTTTGTTATTAGTTTTTGCAAACGAAAAAATTACGAATAATTCTGATTTTTAGTTTTTCCAAACAAAAAAATCATTGTATTTTTCTAGTTTTTCGAACGAAACCATTACCTATTTTTTTTGTTCGAACGAAAAAATTACGAACCATTACGTTTTAAAGTTTTCTTAAAAAATTAAATAGTGTGTAGCCTTTTTGTTCGGAAAAACAAAAAAATTAATTGGTTTGTAGTTTTTTATGGTTAAAAAAAGTTAAAAACGTAATGATTAGAATAACATAAAATCGAACAAAAAATAGACTATTTGATTTTTTGAAAAATCGTATTTTGTGCGTTTGGAAAAAGCTAAAAAATCAAAAAGAATCTACTTTTTTGTTCGCTTTTTATGTTATTCTAATTATTACGTTTTAAACTTTTTTCAATGGTAAAAAACTAAAAATCATTCTATTTTTTTAGTTTTTCCAAACAAAAAGGCTACACGTTATTTCAATTTTTTAAACAACTTTAAAACGTAATGGTTCGTAGTTTTTCGTTCGGAGAAAAAAATAAAAGGTAATGGTTTGGTTGAAAAACTAGAAAAATAAATTAATAATATATATTGTTTGCGAAGCAGAGAGAATATTTCAATCTCCACCATTGGATCTATCTATTTTTAAGGATAACCATTGATAAGAGGTATTTATTGAAAAGCACACATTACAACTTTTTGATGCAACAACTACATTCACAACTATTAACCACCCACTAGCCCACATCCACATCTCAAACCACCCACTAATCCACATTGACTTCTCAAACTACCCACTATATATAGTTGAAAAATATATTTAAGTAATATAAAAAATAACATCTTACTTTAATAATGATAATATGCCACAATTAGCACGTATGTGATCTAACATAAAATAAAAATAAAAAACAAAAATAGGTTTTGTCATATTATGTTAATGCACTTCAAATTACCATGCTTTTAAAAACATAATCCGAACGAAAATAGTGATACATGTATGCTGATTTAGTTGATTATTTTGTTCTTAGACTTTCGCTGATATAGAAGAATTTAATTTTTTTACTGTAAATCCGGGCACCGCCCGGGTAAAATAACTAGTTGATTTTTGTTTGGAAAAACTGAAAATCAGAAATATTCGTGGTTTTTCCGTTTGCAAAAAATAATAGCAATTGTTTGTATTTATTTTCATTCCAAAACAAAAAAAATCGGAATAAGTTGATTTTTTTGGTGCAGAAAAAAACGGACTGGTCTTCGTAACTTTTACATTTTAAAATGAAAAACTTAAAACATGTATGGTTAGTAACTTTTTTTCGTTTGAAAAAATAAATAAAAGCTTAAAGTTCAAAATTTTTTGGTTTGGAAACTACAATATAAATTGCTTGTATTTTTCATTTAAAAAAGCTAAAAAACGAAATGGATTCTAATTTGATACAATTGTTTATAATAAAAAGAAATAATTAAGTTTGTAATTTAAATTATAAAATATAGGAAACTCAAGAAACAAAAAATTTAATGCGTAAAAGTTAAAATAATAATAATAATAATAATAAATAATAATGATAGTTATAATAATAATAATAATAATAATAATAATAATAATAATAATAATAATAATAATAATAATAATAATAAGAGTTAATTACAATAATGGTCCCTATGGTTTGTCCTAAAATTTGGATTTGGTCCTTGAACTTTCAATTTTGCAGAAACGGTCATTATTTTCATAGTTTGTTTGCAATTTTGGTCCCTCAACCAATTAACTTTTCTAATATGACAAAATTACCATTATTTTGATGCAAACTATAGGGACCATTTCTACAATTAATTTTTTAAGCCTTTTTTATTCTTAATTAAATAAATTATTAGTTAGTGTTACTTAAATTTAATAAACTATAAAAGAAAGAAAAGAATTATTTAATTATTTATGTTGGTTCATAAATGATTTAGATATTTTTAGTCTTAATTAAATTTAATTTACTATAATCAAAGTGTAAACAATCAAAATTTATAATCGAAAAAATAATTTATGTTTAGAAACTATTTTCTAGAGGTTTCGTATATAAAATATTATAAAAATATTTGACTCTATAATTATTTATGTTGGTTTATAAATTTATAATAAAAATATGTTTGTTGGTCAAATATATTTTACTTTCTTCTTGAATAAAATCGGTCAAAGATTATATTTTATAATCCGTTCACATTTGTATCAAAGCAATGTGATAATGTTAAAGTGATAAATCTAAATGTTTTAAATTTTAAAGGTGTCGATTTAATCAGATTAAAATGAAAAGTAAAATTGAAAGACGAAAAAAGATTAAAAACCTATTTATATTTCTCGATTTTTATGTAAACGTTTGACAAACCAAAGTTGATGATTAAAGTTGTTAATCATGAATCTCAAAGATGTTATATGAACCTAAAATTTTAAATCGTTTTTGGTGTCATTAAAAATTAAAACGATAAAATAATTGATACGTCAAATAAAAAAATTTGAGTTGTCTTAGGCCATTTGGAAGTTCTTTTTAACTCGGTCAAATTAAACGTTAAATTTTTATTTATTTAAGTTCTTTAATATTTATAACTTTAATTAAACTGTTGGCTCATAAATATTTTTTTTAATAATTTATTAAAGTTAATTAACACTAAAAATAAAGTAGAGCCAATTACATAAATGGTCTTTGTGGTTTGATCAACATAAATATTTTTTATTATAAATTTATGAACCAGTATAAATAATTATAGAGAAAAAATTTCTTATTTATGAAACCTTTAAAAAATAATTTCTAAACATAAATGATTTTTTCGATTATAAATTTTGATTGGTTTACACTTTGATTATAGTAAATTAAAATTAATTAAGACTAAAAATATCTAAATCATTTATGAACCAACATAAATAATTAAATAATTCTTTTCTTTTTTAATAGTTTATTAAATTTAAGTGACACTAAAAAAGAATTTATATAATTAAGAATAAAAAAGACTTAAAAAATTAATTGTAGAAATGGTCCCTATGGTTTGCATCAAAATAAGGGTAATTTGGTCATATTAGAAAAGTTAATAGGTTGAGGGACCAAAATTGCAAACAAACTATGAAAATAAGGATTGTTTCTGCAAAATTGAAAGTTCAGGGACCAAATCCAAATTTTAGGACAAACCACAGGGACCATGTTTGTAATTAACTCTAATAATAATAAAAGAGTTAAATAAAAAGATTTACATGAGGGACCAAAACTAAAATAAACTACAAACTTGAGAGACCAAGATGTTATCAAAGAAAAGGGTAAAATGATCATTATAAAAGATTTAACCACTTGTTTGGTAAAGATAACGGCAGATGAACCATTTTTGCAAGTAAACATTGATAATAATGACTGTTTATGCAAAATTGAAACTACAGAGACCGTATCCAAAGTTTTATGCAAACCACAGAGACCATTTATGTAAATAATTCTATATATTTAGATTCCAGTTTTATAATAATTTCTTTAATAATTAGTAACTAGAAGATATTTTAATATTAAATTTATCGGATGAAATTTGTATATTATTAGTAAATGACTAAATTACATAAATGGTCCCTGTGGTTTATACGGAATTACGGTTTTAGTCCCTGAAAGAATTTTATTACACCAGAAGTCTCTAAAATCAAAAAGTTGTAACCTTTTGGTCCCTGAAACTAACAACCGTTAACTTGAGCCGTTAGTTTCAAGGGCATTTTTGTCTTTTTGACTTTCAAGGACCATTTATGTAATTTTCCAACTTTCAGGGACCATTTGTGAAATTTTCATACTTTTCATATATATATATATATATATATATATATATATATATATATATATATATATATATATATATATATATATATATATATATATATATATATATATATATATATATATATATATTGAGGTTCTATGGGGCACCATATGCATCGGGAACCAAATGGGAACCAAAAATGCTTTGCTTTGTTTACAAAGGGTGCATTAAGGGCATTTTGGGAATGTTTAATAATATATTGTTAAATTATAAGATTTAATTTAATATTAATCATTTATTTAGGAAACTAAATAAATTATTGGTTGTTTCAAACATGATGCACAACAGCAATGCATCAGGACAATGATGAACACATTGAAGACGTTGATGAACACGTTTAAATTTCAGAGATGCATCACGAAATTAACAGGTTTAAATGTCGAAATGCATCACGATTTTGATGATGCATAATGATGGAACAAAGACGAGGATGAATATGGCCGAAATGCATCACGATTTTGGTGATGCATAATGATGGAACAAAGACGAGGATCAATATGGTCGAAATGCATCGTGTTTGAAATTGAATTGGATGAAGATGCATCGTGTTTGAAGACAAATCCAATAAATTGGATGAAGATGCATCATGTTTGTTCATATTCGGATAGAATATTTTCTAAATTCAAGCATCTTCCAATTTTGTCCTTCCGTGCGCGAGAATTTTTGCACCAGTGCACCCATTTTCAAGTTAATTACCTTTTTGCCACTGCAATCTGAACCATTAAAATTCAAGATCTAACGGTGCATACAGGTTCCTAAAGTACACAATGCATACAGGTGCCCCATAGAACCTGACCCTATATATATATATATATATAGGGAGAGGTTCTTTTAAGAACCTTAAAGATGGTGAGAACCTAGGAATCTTTTAGAGCCATTGGATCAAAATGGTATTTTTGGAATAAAAAATATTATATTTTATTATATCCATCTCTTTTTCACTTTCTCTTGCTTACTTTTTTTTTTTCATTTTCATTTTCTCTTTCTTTCATTAGAATTGATTTTAATATTAAAATAACGTTTTTTATAAAAAAATAAATTTTTTTCTATATTAAAAATTATTTAATTGCTAAAAAATTAATGTATTCTATATAGAAATAGTATATGTCCATATAGAATGCTATATAATTCTATATCATTTTATGTATATTAACATTACTATTTATAATCTATGTAGAATGTTATGTTTCTTATATATTTCATATATTTTTATGTTTATTATACAAATCTATATCTTTTTTGTAGATTACCATTACTATTCATTGTGATTTTGGTATATTTTATATCAGTTGCATACCAAGTGTTCGATAAAATGTCTAAATGAAATCTTATTTTTTTGTTTCAATGTGTTTTTGATATATTTTATCATTTAATCTACGTAGAATATATGATACTTGACATCCTACACGACATTCTACATAGATTGCATGACATTCTACGTAGATTGTATGTCATTCCACGTGGATTGAATGTCATTCTACGTAGATTGCATGACATTCTACGTAGATTGTACATAGAATATGTTCGTCGATACTCTACGTAGATTGCATGCCATTCTACGTAGATTGCATGTCATTCAACGTAGATTGAATGTCATTCTACGTAGATTGCATGTTATTCTACGTAGATTAACAGTTTTATTCTATGTATTTTTGGTATATTTTTTATCAGTTGCATACCAAGTGTTCGATAAAATGTCTAAATGAAATCTTTTTTTTTTTGTTTCAATGTGTTTTTAATATATTTTATCATGTAATCAATATAGAATATATGATATTTGACATTTTACACGACATTCTACATAGATTGCATGACATTCTACGCAGATTGCATGACATTCTACGTAGATTGAATGTCATTCTACGTAGATTGAATGTCATTCTTTGTAGATTGCATGCCATTCTACATAGATTAAATGACATTCTATCAGTGCCGATCCTATCAAATTTTAGGTCTGGGGCATATTCTATATATATATATATATATATATATATATATATATATATATATATATATATATATATATATATATATATAAAAGCAATATTCGTATAAAAAAAGTTACAATTAAATAAATTGATTTTGTTGTACTATTGTCAATGTCTTGTTTTTAAAAACATCACAATCTGTCATTGTGTAATGGTTTCACGATGCTTCTCTGAATTTTTCCTCAATCCAAAAAACCGCAAAAATAAAATTTATATTAACATCGGATGATTATAAATTGGGTAAAAATATCATACAATATTAAATTATATTTTTATTAGCAAATTGAAATAAAAAAGTTTTAAATTTTAAATGATTCATAATATAAATAGTAACATATGTGTCAAAAATAAATAACATCTCAAGAAATAAATACATATCTAATTAGTATTTTTAATAATCGTATAATAAATAACACAAACCGCGTGATAAACAAAATAAAAAAAAAATTAGACTTATTGAAAAACAAAAGTATGAATATTGAATTTGATGGATTGTATATTGAGGTAAAACAAATAACGATATCTGTAGATGAAAATACAAGTGATAGTGATGATATATAAAAATAATAATAATAATGCACAATGTGGGATTTGAACCCATGCCATTAGAGTTTCAAAGTAAGATGACTACCGGTTGAACCAACACATTCTTTGTTATTTATTGCACGCAAAACATATATAACTTAATATTGGATTGTTGGACTCTATTAACATGTTAAATTTTTTTGGGCCCCTTAGAGTGAATTGGGCCCTGGGCGGTGGCCCAGGTGGACCAGGCCCAGGGCCGGCCCTGCATTTGATGTATATTGTACATAAAATATGTTCGTCGATACTCTACATAGAATATGACAGATTCATTTTCAATGTTTTATAATGAAGATTATTTGTATAATATTAGATATATATGAATGTAATAGTTATTAGATGTTTTACATGATAATGTACGTAGATTACATAATAATCTACATAGAATATATGATACAAGACTACTTGTAAAAAATCACACATAATCTATGTAGAATGTTATGTTTCTTATATATTTCATATATTTTTTTGTTTCTTATACATTTCTATATCTTTTTATGTAAATGTACATTAACATTCAATGTGTTTTTGGTATATTTTATCATATAATCTATGTAGAATATATGATACTTGACATTCTACATGACATTCTACGTAGATTGAATGACATTCTACGTAGATTGCATGTCTATCTATGTAAATTGCATGTCATTCTACGTAGATTGAATGCCATTCTACATAGATTGAATGTCATTCTACGTAGATTGCATGACATTCTACGTAGATTGTACATAGCATATGTTCGTCGATACTCTATGTAGATTGCATGTCATTCTACGTAGATTGCATGTCATTCTACGTAGATTGCATGTCATTCTACGTAGATTGAATGTCATTCCACGAAGATTGTGTGACATTCTATGTAGAGTATCGACGAACATATTCTATGTACAATCTACGTACATTGGACAGATTCATTTTCCATATTTTATAATTAAAATTATTTGTAAGATATTATATTTATAATGAATGTAATAGTTATTAGATGTTTTACATGATAATCTATGTTGATTACATGACAATCTACGTAGATTACATCATAATCTACATAGAATATAATACAATACTACTTGTAAAAATCACACATAATCTATGTAAAATTTTATGTTTCTTATATATATATTTAATATATTTTTATGTTTCTTATACATTTCTATATCTTTTTATGTAGATTAACATTACTATTCAATGTGTTTTTGGTATATTTTATCATGTAATAATCTACGTAGAATATATGATAATTGACATTCTACACGACATTCTACGTAGATTGCATGCCATTCTACGTAGATTGCATGTCATTCTACGTATATTGCATACCATTCTACGTAGATTGCATGTCATTCTACGTAGATTGAATGTCATTCTACGTAGAATGCATGACATTCTACGTAGATTGTACATATAATATGTTCGTCGATACTCTACATAGAATATGACAGATTCATTTTTTGTGTTTTATAATGAAGATTATTTGTAAGATATTAGATTTATAATGATTGTAATAGTTATTGGATGTTTTACATGATAATCTACGTAGATTACATAATAATCTACGTAGATTAAATGATAATCTAAATAGAATATAATACAAGACTACTTGTAAAAAATAACACATAATCTATGTAGAATGTTATGTTTCTTATATATTTCATATATTTTTTTATACATTTCTATATCATTTTATGTAGATTAACATTACTATTCAATGTCTTTTTGGTATATTTTATATCAGTTGCATACCAAGTGTTTGATAAAATATCTAAATGTAATCTATTTTTTTTTTGTTTCAATGTGTTTTTGATATATTATCAGGTAATCTACGTAGAATATATGATATTTGACATTCTACACGACATTCTACGTAGATTGCATGTCATTCTACATGGAATGCATGACATTCTACGTAGATTGTACATAGAATATGTTCGTTAACATATTCTGTATAGACATGTAATATTTCTATATAAAATACGTTATTTTTTTAGCAATTAAATAATTTTCTATATAGAAAAAATAATTTTTTTTATAATAAACGTTTTTTTACTTTAAAAATCAATTATAATGAAAGAAAAATAAAATGAAAATGAAAAAAAGTAAGAGAGAGAAAGAGAAAAAAAAACAGAATTTTTTCTTCCAAAAACACCCTTTTCACACCTTTTCAAGATTCTCCACTATCAAAGTTCAAAATGATTACAAAATTGTCATCCAATATATCAACCATTGATTATTATTAATCCAAAGGCCATAAAGGGTTCATAGGTTCCCACATTTTTTATGGTTCTTAGAAGAACCCTCCCCTATATATATATATATATATATATATATATATATATATATATATATATATATATATATATATATATATATATATCATTTCTTTCTTTTTTATAATTTAATTATCCAAATATAACATGTTAATATGAAATCCCGTATGTATTCAGCACCCCAATGATTTTCTCATCAAACACATGAAGAAGCAAACTCAATAAATGTGTTTAATAAAGAAGAAAGACAATATGAATGTTTTTATGTTGATGGAACAGTGGCGGCTGGAAAAGAATTCAAAATGTCAACCGTATTTCTCTTTTTCATAAAGTAAACCCTAGGAGCCTTTTATAGGCTCCTTTAATTAAGTTACAAGACTTGGCAACTTTGGCCCCTACACTATAACTTAAACATGAAATACATAGAAATAAATACAAGACAAATTACAATGAAAATAAATATTACAAAACAACTCCTAGGATCGAAATAATAAATTACTATATATATATATATATATATTTATCATTTCTTTCTTTTTTATAATTTAATTACTGTGCACCCATCCGAAATCTAGCCATCCGAAAGCAACCCATCCGAAATCAACCATCTGAAATTCTCACATCCGAAATCAAGCCATCCGAATTCGTGTCATCCGGATTCGGTTAACCCATCCGAACCACTATTCATCCGAAATCACCCCATCCGAGTTCACACATCCGAATTCGGTTACCCCGTCCGAAACACTGTTCACCCGAACTCATCCTCCGAATTCAGAATATTCTGTTTTCTGTCCAACCCATCCGTGTTCAGTTTCCACCTCTAAGATCTCCACATTCTTAATCAGCACCTATAATCATAATGTCTCGCGAAGCTCTTGTACTCGGATCTGAGAACAGACCACCAGTTCTCTATCCTGATGAGTACGAACAATGGAAAGCCCGGTTCCTGAAATTCGTTGGAATGCAACCTCTCGGGAATCTGATGCTTCAATCAATATCCGAAGGACCCGTCATCTACTATAGAGAGATAGCTGCCAGACCCGAGGCTGACCCCCCTATTCAAGCCTCAAAAGTTGAAAGAGAGCCGGCAAATGACGCCGAGAGGGATCGGCAGCACGCTGATAAGAGGGCAGAGTATCTGATCTATCAAGCCCTCCCCACTGATATTTTGGTCAGAGTAGACAGTAAAATGTCTGCAAAAGAAATGTGGGACGAGCTGGAAATCCAAATGTTGGGGGCAGATCTTGATGATCGTGCCAAAATTGAGGAGGCGAAGGCAAAGTTTTCAGAATTCCGCGCCAAAGATGGGGAATCTCTGCAATCCACATTCACCAGGTTCTGTGCAGTCCTTAACGAATTAAATAAACTGCACATCAAGAAGGATAGGGATGATATCAACATCCAATTCTTTGCCGCCTTAGCCCCCGAATGGCAGCTTGCATGTAGGGCAACAAAAAGAGTCCTGAACATTCCTGAGGTATCCATAAATGTCGTCTTTAAGGAGCTTAAGAAATATCAAGGGGATGTGGATCAACAGAAGCTGATGGCAAATCAGTTGGCCTCTCTACTGCTATCAGCCAACACCGGGTTGAAACCAAATGATTCGCTAGCCTTGATCACCAACACGCAGATTCCGACACCATCTTTTGCTCCGGGTTCTTCATCATCTCAGTGCAGGTATGCTTCTCCTCCGCGTGATGTCTATGATGCAGAGGAAGCTTCGATTCAGGAACAGATAGCCTTGTGGACCAACCGTCTCCAACAGCGACGGTTCTCCAACAAGACTAACAACCAACTCCGTTATGACACTGGTCCACGGAGGTACTCAGATGATAGGAGGGATGACCGCCGCGATGACTATCGCAGAGATGACTACCGAAGGGATGACAGGGATGATCACCGATATGATGACAGACGCGACTACCGCGATGATCGCCGTAATGAAAGGCGAGATGACAGGCGGGACGATCGAAGGGATGATCGTCGGGATGACCGCAGGGACCGAAGGCGTGATGATAGCCGCGAGCACCGCCGGGCCGACAAGAGGCCGGCGGAAAGGAAAGAGGAAAAGCCAAGAGGAGATGAGCCGAAGGCTACTGATGAACGTCTCTGCTACAAATGTGGCAAACCGGGCCACTTTGCTAGGGAATGCAAGAATAACTTCGAGAGAGACGTTGCTTACTACGAAAGAAAGCTCGAGGCTGCAAAGAAGAAATCGGATGCGTTAGCCCTCGTCGCCCAGGAGGACTACTGGGATGCTGAAGATTCTGAAGACGAGGATGAAAAGGGCAAGAATTGCTATATGGTTGATCGTCAGGGGTTGGAAACTTGTACTGATGTCACTGCTGAAAATTCAGACATTGCTGCTGAGGGGGAGACAATGAAACATCCACCAGCATGTCTGATGGCTACAACCGACGATCCCGAATGCTCCACATCCGGTTCCGAGTCCAGTGAGGTATATTCCTATTACATTCCTGCACATGTAAATAAATTATTTGTAGATAATGAATGTACACTACACACACAAATACTTGATCTACAAGATAGATTAAAAGCTGAAACTGCAAAGTGTGTACAGGCTGAACATCAAGCTCATATTCTGAAAGAATCATCTGAATTATATCATGCAAAATGGTTAACTAATCATAATGTTATAAAACAGATGTTGATAGAAAAAGTAGATGTTCAGGATAGGAATATATACCTTGAATCTTGCATGGAAACGCTTTCAAAAGAAAAACTCTCTTTAAAAGAAGAAATTTATGTTCTTACAAAACAATTAGATGTGGTAAATATGGAAAATATAGACAGTTTAGAAAAATACAAAATGATTGAAGAAGAAAGGATAAGTTTGTACGCAAGAATAAAGACCCTTGACGATGCATTTTTGAAAAGGGGTCAAACAGAACAAACTATCCATTTAAATCAGCCCAAAGAAACTAGGTTTTACCATTCTAAACAGGGAATTGGTTTTAAAAATCCTAAATATTTGGAAAAAGCACAAAATGTCTTACCTGTATTTTATGACATGAATTATATGGGAGCCGGTATTAAATCTTTCTTTTTTGAGTCATCAAAAGAAGTTTTAAACCAAGAAAATGAGAAACGTGTTGCGCGTAAAGATAAAGAAATTTTTTTTCATTATGAAGAACTTAATGAGAGTTATTCTTCTAGAGTACCCACTTTAGAGGAAGATCTCTCGTCAACTTATTCAGAAACTGAATTGCACACTGAAACTGAAAAATAAACTCCTCAACTTTATATTCCTGCAAAAGTTCTTCAACAACAAATCATTGTTTTAGAAAAGGAATTGAAGTCGTCTCAAGAGAAAGCACTTGATCTTCAAGATGCTCTTCTTAATAGAGAAGAAGAATTGGTAAATCAATCTTTTCAACACACTGTGGAAGTCACTGTCTACAGAGAAAATTTTGAAATAGTTTCACAACAATTAAAAGATCTTTCAAATCAACAAACACTTTCTCATTCCCTAAAAATTCCATGTATGTCATCAGATAAAGGTAAGGCTACAGCTGAATCTTCTTCTATCTTTGTCAAAGGTGAGTGCTCAAAAGTTTTCAAAAATGAGGTTCCTAAAAAGACTCAGATAAAATCCAAGTCTTTTAAGAAACCCACTCACCACCAAAAAGAAAAGTCTGTCAAGTCTAAATCTTCCATGCTTACTGACTCTAATCATTTTGTTCCTACAGATCATATAAGGAGAGTCCCAAAAACCACCATGCAGGATTTTACAAGTTTTTTTTGTGAAGAAGGCTTTAATGCCAAGTGAATTTGTTACTAGAGATAGGATGTCTGTAATCTCTAAAGACAATTTGTGTAACAAAGTGTGTGACAATGTTTGTAATGATGTACCGAATTCTACTATTCCGTTAAAGTACTCTTTCAAGGATTTGTTTAATCTATGTCCAACTAAATATAGACGACAGGAACCTGAAATGAATGCTTTTGTGCCTTATCTTGTTAAACGTATTCGGAAAAAGAAAATTAAAAATAGTGCATCATCGGCCACAAACAAAGTTGAGATATGTCCGTTGCCAAGGCCCAAAACCAAAGCAACGGTCAAAAAGGTCTCAACAAGACAAAAACCGAAGGCAATTTCAGCGCCTAAGGTTCCAAAACCCAATAAATCCAATCTTCAATGGATTCCAAAGGGTTGTGCATCCGGACCACACACAAATGCTAGTTGGGTCTCTAAATCTGTACACGTGCCATATAAATCTGGAAATCCTAACAAAAAGGGACCCATATTGAGGTGGGTACCCAAGGTTGTGTGATCTTAATGCAGATGGTTCTTGGTTACTTCTGATCAAGACCCGTGCTTCAAAGAAATGGCTTCTAGTTACCTTAGACTAGGACCCGTTCTTTTGCTTGTCGGTTGTGCTTAAACCGACACGTTTGGCTTCTGTGCACACAGCCCAGGACCCGGTCTTAACTCATCATGTTTTCTGAACATCTCGGTTCAGAACACGGTTTGATTGTGAATTAAAAAATGGATGTGTTTGAATGCATATAGTTTTTCATTATATGAATTTATGTGTTTTTCAGGCGAAGTCCATTTGGTATATGGATTCGGGTTGCTCCAAGCACATGACAGGAAGAAGAGAATTGCTGTCCAACGTTGTTGAACAGTATTGCGGAACTGTGAAATTCGGGAACAACCATCAGGCTCACATAAAAGGATACGGGGACTTAGTTCTAAATAATCTGGTCATCAAGGATGTTGACTATGTTGAGGGGTTATCTCATAATCTTTTTAGCATAGGACAGCTCTGCGACAAAGGACTAGAAGTAACGTTTAGGACTAAGAACTGCAGTGTTAAGAACATGGATGGAAAAGAAATCTTAACTGGTTCCCGAAAATCTAACCTTTACACCATTGACGTATCTAAGCTTGTAGTGAAGGATAACATTTGCCTACTATCAAAAGCCTCTTCAAAAGACTCTTGGTTGTGGCATCGAAGATTATCCCATTTGAATTTTGATAATATCAACAAGCTGGCTGCGAAGCAATTGGTCAAAGGACTTCCTGAGTTGCGCTATGAAAAGGACTATCTGTGCGGAGCATGTGAGAAAGGAAAAATGAAACGATCATCTCACAAACCAAAGCCCGAACCATCAACAAAAAGAGTTTTGGAGTTACTTCATATGGATTTATGCGGACCGATGAGAACTCAAAGCATAAATGGAAAACGATATGTGTTGGTTATCGTTGATGATTATTCTCGATATACCTGGGTCAGATTCTTGCGTTCCAAGGACGAGACAGCTCAAGAAATCATTGCTTTTATCAAGAGTGTCGAGACCCAACAGCAGCTGTCAGTACAATCAATCAGATCAGATAACGGCACGGAGTTCAAGAACTCGGTAGTGGAGGGCTTCCTTCGATCCAAAGGGATTCAGCTTCAATACTCTGCTGCTCGAACACCTCAACAAAATGGGATCGTGGAAAGGCGTAACCGTACGCTAGTAGAAGCCGCTCGTACAATGCTCACATACTCAAAGCTACCTCCGTTCTTGTGGGCCGAAGCCGTATCAACAGCATGCTATACACAGAATCGCTCCATCATCCATAAGCGCTTTAACAAAACTCCTTACCAACTCTTTTTGAATAAAGTACCATTTATCAAGTACTTACGTGTATTTGGTTGCAGGTGCTATGTGCTGAATGACAGAGACAACCTCGGCAAATTTAACGAAAAGGCGGATGAAGCGATCTTCATTGGATACTCATCCAACTCGAAGGCGTATCGCGCATTCAATACCCGAACCAGAACAGTCAATGAGAGTGTACATGTCACATTTGATGAGTTGGCTGAACTGGCACCCGAAGTTGATCAATCAGGACCACGCATTACTCAAATACCTGGAGACTCTTCAAATAATTCCATTTCTTTTTCTACTTCTGATTTGGTTAATTTATTTGATCCTTTTTATGTTGAATTTTTCGGTCCTAACGCTAGTGTGTCTAATGTTGTTAATAATGTAGGTAATCCTTCCAGTTCAACTGCACCGCAAAGTTTCTCCGCTCCATCTTCATCAACATACCCTCATCCATCCACATCATCCACCGACACATCCGCAGTTGAATCTACTCCAGTAATACCCTCACATATAATACCATCGATTCTTCCTTCACCTGATCACTCGGAAATTGAACCAGAACCTGTGGTACCATCATTTGAAACCATTGACCATGAATCCTCATCCATTCCCATATTAACCACAGAGGTTCCATCCCGAGCACCCCTTCCACACGAGATCAAATGGACCCGTAGTCACCCAACAGAGCAAATCATTGGTGACGTATCAACAGGAGTCCAAACTCGTAGGGCATCTGCTAATGAATGTCTCTACGCATCATTCTTGAGTATGATAGAGCCCGCTCGTGTGGATGAAGCCCTGACAGATCCGGATTGGATAGTTGCAATGCAAGAGGAACTCAACCAGTTTGAACAGCTAAGAGTATGACGGTTAGTTCCCAAGCCAAAAGACCGTACAGTCATCGGAACAAAGTGGATCTTTAAGAACAAACGAGATGAAAACGACATTGTGATAAGGAACAAAGCAAGACTTGTTGCCAAAGGCAACCGACAACAAGAAGGGATAGATTATGACGAGACCTTCGCTCCAGTTGCACGGATCGAAGCAATCAGAATCTTCTTGGCGTACGCGGCACACAAAGACTTCAAAGTGTACCAAATGGACGTCAAGACTGCCTTTCTAAACGGTGAACTTAACGAGGAAGTGTATGTTGAACAACCACAAGGCTTTGTTGATGCACATAAACCTGACCATGTTTATGTGCTAGATAAGGCCCTCTATGGTTTAAAACAAGCACCTCGAGCATGGTATGATAGTCTTTCGAATTTCCTTATTTCTGCCGGTTTCTATAAAGGTGTGGTGGACACAACTCTGTTCACAAAAAGGGAAGGCCCACATATAATGCTAGTACAGATTTATGTTGACGATATTATATTTGGATCTACTGACAGTAATTTTTGTAAGGATTTTTCAGCCCTAATGGAGTCTCGGTTTGAGATGAGTATGATGGGGGAAATGAACTTTTTCCTCGGATTACAAGTCAAACAACTTGAGGATGGGATTTTTGTGAACCAGTCGAAATATACTATTGACATTCTCAAGAAGTATAAGTTAGACTCTTGCACGAGTATCGCAACTCCCATGACCTCCAACTGTAAGTTAGACACCGATCCTTCCGGGAAAAGTGTTGATAATACAACTTATAGAGGGATGATAGGATCCTTACTATACTTGACTGCCAGTAGGCCGGATATAGTGTTTTCAACATGTCTTTGTGCTAGATTTCAGGCCGACCCAAAAGAATCACACCTAACTGCGGTAAAACGCATTTTTCGTTATCTTAAGGGTACACCCGAACTTGGTCTATGGTATCCAAAGGGAACTGATTTTGATCTTACCGCGTTTTCAGATGCTGATTTTGCAGGTTGTAGAGTGGACAGAAAAAGCACATCGGGAGGAATACAGTTTTTAGGCGATAGACCGGTGAGTTGGTCTTCCAAAAAGCAGAATTGTGTATCCACATCCACAGCTGAGGCTGAGTATGTAGCAGCTGCAAGCTGTTGCTCACAAGTGCTGTGGATGAGAACACAATTACGCGATTATGGGTTTTCACTCACCAATATCCCTATTTACTGTGACTCTCGAAGTGCAATTGCCATCTCCTGCAATCCCGTGCAGCACTCTCGAACAAAACACATAGATATCAGGTATCATTTTATTAAAGATCACGTGGAAAAGGGAACCATTGAGTTGTATTTTGTTGGCACGGAATACCAACTAGCGGATATATTTACTAAAGCTTTAAACGAACCTCGTTTTCGGTTTTTAGTATCTCATATCGGCATGTTGAATCCACCTTCCAATTAAATATCAGATATTGTCATAAATAATTCTATTTCAATCTATCATGATTGAAATTCCTTTATTTTAGAAAATAACTGTTATTTAAATTTAAGGATCATGTCACAAAATTGAAACTCATTATTTCCTTATCTGCCCATATTTTTAATAATTAATGATCCTGATAAATTACTGTGTGAATTGTTCATCATGGAGTGGGATGCAAACAATATCCAGATTTGTCTTTACTTGAAAGCTTAAAGAAGGGTTGTCGCATTTAAATTCTGAAAAAGGAAAAGGAAAAAGGACCGGTATTTATTTGAGGGGGAGTAGAGTTAGGATTTTTTTAAAATTTTATAATTCTGTGTTTTTCTTTTTATTTCTTTTATAGTTAAATTTTTGAATTTTAGGTTAGTCTTAATTTTAATTTTTAATTTTTAAGGTTTAATTTAATAGGTCAGAAAATCACAAAAAGATTTTAATTGTTCAAATTTATCAAAAAGCCAAAAAGACTTTAGTTTACTTCATTTCATTTTATTTTTAATTTCAAAATTAACGAAAATACCAAAAATATTTTTTAATTGGGCCAAAATTTCTTTAAATGCCTAAGACAGTTTTTTTTAATTAATTGTGTGTTTGTTGAGTCCAAATCCGGCGGCCCATTCCTTTTTGGGGCGCGGATCTAGCTTGACCCGACCCATGACCCGCGCGGACTTATATAAGGGTGGTCAACCGGTCAACTTTCTTCATCTCCAAGATTTTTCAATCTCTCTTTCTTCTTCTTCTCTTCCGTCGACTCCACCGCCCCTAACCTCCATTGTCACCTCTTCAAGCTTTTGGAACATCAAAACTCTTCGTTTTTCTTGCATTATTCATCATCTGCATCACCAGGTAACACTTCTTTACATTTATTTCCGTCTTTAACTTAGTATTTCACTTGTTTGATTTTCAAAATACTTCTAGCTTTTCATTTCAGTTTTTACACTTTTTAAGTTGTTTAATGTGTTATATTTCCTTAGGTGTAGTTAGATAAAATGTTCCTTAGGTTGTTTTAGTTTAGGATCTGTAATTTCATGCATTTTCAGTAAGATTCCAACTGTTCACGTTTATATTTTGCATGAACATTAACTGCACTCATGCAGTTTCGGATGTCCGAATTCGGACCACCACCCGAATTCGGATGTCCGACTTAGAATAGTTTCAAAAATTTTCAAAGTACAAAACACAGTTCGGACCACTGTTGATCCGAATTCGGTTCATTTTTGATCCGAATTCGGACCATCACATCAGGGTCAAAATTTTCAAAACATTGAGTCTAAGTATGTTCACCTCTATGCATCCGAATTCGGATGATACCCAGATTCGGTCCACATCCGAATTCCAGGTACCATCCGAAATTGGGACATTTCCATTTCTTTGCATGCATTTTCACAAGTCACCATCCGAATTCGGACCATGTTCACACCACATCCGAATTCGGACCACATTCAGTCATTTCATGAATTACACTTCGGACCATCATCCGAATTCGGTCCCCATTTATCACCTCATCCGAATTCAGTCCCACTCACATCATTCATGCATTATTCCATTTCGGACTGATCCGAATTCGATGACACTGTTCATCCGAATTCGGACCATCCGAAAATTCAACACTTAGGATTTTTTAAATTTTCATTTTTCATGTTTTCCATTTCTGCATTTTCATATAATTTAAAAATCACAAAAATAGTTCCATCCAAGTGCATCATTGATTAGAGTTAGGATCAGTGTTTGAGTGAAACGGTCTTATCTAACATCGGTCTCTTAACGATTGACTTTGGACTTTATTAGTGGAATTTTATTCTGCTAATAAAGACCCGATGTTAAACAGATCAGACATTTTCTATTTCACACTCATCTAGACTTCACATCAATGCATTATCATATCAAGTCTTATGATTCTAACTTTGTTGCACTTTGCAGGATAATGGATCCAGCAATCGTTCTTACCGTACCCCATCCTCCTATCCCTAATAATAACGCTCAGCTACCCGAGGAAGCCATTCTGCCGAGCGCCGAGTTTGTCGAGTTTATCCCCCATAACTGGCAACTCGACGTCTCCATCCTCCCAAAAGAATCCCAAACCCTTGCCTTTGACATCCTCACCCGCCATCCCATATATTATGCCCTTTCAACAGCCATAGCCGTTCCCCAGATTTACCTCCAACAATTCTGGAACAGGCTCCAATTCATAACCGACCCCGAACCTCACTTCACATCCACCATTGACTGCGTTCCAGTCAAAATCACCACCTCAGCCATCCGTCACATTCTCCATCTACCCATACAAGACTATCTTCCCTCTATTGACTCATTCGATCCAAACCCATCCGTATCAGAAGCCCTCTCTGAAATACAAACCCTAGGGTATGACGGCCCTCTAACCAAACCTTCCGACTTCCGCACCAAAAACCTTCAGTCCCACTGGAGGATCCTCTTCGACGTGCTGAACAAGTGCCTAACAGCCAAGCATTCCGGTCATGACTCAGCGTCGGCCCAGGTATTAGCCATGTTCACTGGCTTTGCCTTCGACCGACACGTGGACTATGCGGCTTTCATTTTTGAAGAATTAAGAAGAGTCCACATAGAAAGAAGCACCAAGAAAGGTCGCAAGTATGTCCCCTATCAAAGGTTCCTTCAACTCATTATTCAATGCGCAATGGATCAGGACGAAGACATACATGAGCGTCCGGAGGCCGATGTCTACCCCACCGTGGCTATCCAAAAATTGACTTTGCCAAAGGGGGCCCCGACGGTACAGGTGATGAAAATTCCGTTATCTACTCTAACAAGGTCCAGGGGTACAGATCGGGTAAGGGAATATATGAGAGAGTATTATCCGGATGAGTCTCAGTCTGAATCGACTGAGACTAACCAGTCCGAAGGTGAGCAACAAGAGAGTGAGAATGAGGGAGAAAGGATGGATGTACAACAATTACTGGGTTTTGGTGAGCGGGAGGCTGAGATAGTGAGGAAGGGTGCTGTAGGTGAGACGGCAGAGACGGCGGATTCTGAAAGAACCGTCTCTGTCCTAAGAGCGAGGGATATGCAATCTGAGGGTGAACCAAGCCCTATCAGCCGGACTCCCATTCAAAAGACCGTTAGTCCAGCGGTCGCAACAACCCCCACCATCCACTTGGTTTCCCCTCAAAGGGAAACCACTTCATTCCACGGGGATCTTCCACACACTCCATCGCCCTCTCATTCGGAGAGTGGCGGTGTTGAAAGAGGTCACACTCCTCCCCACGTGACCGACCTTCCTTCGCCCACGCTTCCATCCCCACAAATTCACACATCGCACGATGCCTTTGTGGCATCCCCAAGAGCTGCCTCCGTGGCAGCTCAACAAACTTCCGGATCTGAGCATCCCGTGGTGGAGCCAGAGATGACGGAAGGAAGACCGGGAGTGGCTCAATCTACGCCGTCCACTTCCGGCCATCTCCCCGTCAATTTGGAGATGTTAACGGCAGCATTACGTGCTGCCGGAGTTATCACCCGGGCTGACCTGGACGCCCAAAGGGAGGCAGCCGAGGAACGACACACCGCCCTTCTTTCTCTTATAAAGGGTAAGGGTGTCGCCTCCGAAGACGGCCCCTCACCAGGATCCCATTCAGTCCAACTTCAAATGGCGGAGCTCTCGGACAAGCTTGATGCACTTAATCGACTGATTCTTCAAGTTCAAGAGCAGCTAAATTCAAGGATGGATCGCCTTGAGTCGGCGGTTATAGATCTTCAGTGCCGTACTCAGGCCGAAGCCCCTAAAAGAAAACATGATGACCAGGACGACTCTGATCGTCATGAGGGGGAGAAGCGCAGAAAAGTCCAATTTGAGGAGCCCATGCTGGGTATAGGGGGAGCAGAGACCACCGAGGGGTCTGAATTTCAGGGGTCGGGGGAAAAGTCTCAGGAGGCTCAGGAGTACATGCTAATAGAAGACGAGCCGATGGTCGAGGGTCCAGCTCCACTGGATCCGATGACAGCCATGGTAGAATTTGAGGAGCCACACGAGAAGGTTGAAATCATATTAGTTTCTGATTCAGATTCTGATACCGAGGACACCCAACCCCTTTTAACTCCTAAGCCTGAGCCTGATTCTCCAACCAAAAAATCCTCATCCTCTTCTTTCGATTTCCTGAATTCACCACCCAGAGCCCATCAGGAAGACATACTTTCATCCATCCAAGCTCCCCTATCATTAAAAGAATCCCACATTACTATCAGCCCCCCAAGATCCCCAAGCCCTCCACCAGTCCAACAAACCCAACGTTCAGGTCCCTCCCCAACAAAAAGGGTTGATTGCTTCGATGAGACTCCGGAGGGTCCTGGCGTGTACAGAAAAGATGATTTATTCTGGGTAGATCACTATTCGAAAGGAAAAGTTCATACACTGCCGCAGGAAGAAAAAGACCAAATGCGACAAGAACGGCGGGGGACAATTATAAAGCTTCTTGAAGCCAAAAGATCTGAAATCGAAGAACCCCCCGTTCAAGGCCTGAAAGAATTTCTGCAGAACTTTCCCCCGGAGAAGTTTCAAAATCCATATCTTGAAGAAAGGTTCAAGATGGTGTTCAGAAAGAAGCCTGGAGCCTTCAGCAGACGCCTTCTCATGGAACTTACGAATGTCTCAAAAGCTGAACAGGCTGAATACTATCAATTGATGCTCCGGGAACAAAGGTCTAAGGTGTCAAAGTCAAAGATCAAAAAGCTCAAGACAATCACGATGTGCAAAAGAGCCAGAGTCTTCTATCCCTCCTACCAAGTGGAAAGAGAAGATGGGACGGGAGATGACATCTTCGAGTATGATCTTGACTTCATAAGTGCGGATGACGTTGAATTCCTTCACAATAGTCTGAAAAATCGCATCAGGAAACGTCTAACGCACATGACCGCAGTAGGAGCCCTAGTACGAAGCATGAATCGCCGATCGATAATAATGCGTCTAAGAGATTTTCAGATGGTGATCGAAAGTGCACCCATCCGATGGAGTTGTTTATATTTATATTTTCAGATTTTCAGATGGCGATCGAAATTACTATATATATATATATATATATATATATTTATCATTTCTTTCTTTTTTATAATTTAATTAATCCAAATATAACATTTTATTTTTTATTTCTTTTGTTTTAATCATTTATTTTATTTTGTATGTTTATTGTTATTATTAATGTTATTTTTTTATACATTACTATAATAATTTATTTAAAATTATTATATGATATACCTTGTTCATTTTTTTCAATTATTTATTGAGAATCCAAATATTTATCTATTATTTTTTTCATTTATGAAAAATAAAAATAAAAAACTAGTTGTAGTTTTTTTTATTCGGAAAATCTAAAATCGAAATGATTTAATTCTTTTCTCCATTAAAAAAATTCAAATAATGTGTTGAAGTTTTTTTTCGTTTGGAAAAAGAATATAAACAAAATGCTTCGTAGTTTCTTCATTGCAAATACTTAATAAAAACTTTTAATTTTAAATGGTTTGAAAAATTCAAGAATTGGAATAGTTTATCGCTTTTTAGTCAAATAAATTAAATTCCAAATGGTTTGTTGTTTTTATTGAAAAAATTGAAATTGTATTAATTTTTTTTATCTACGTTTAATTAAAAATCAGAATTATTCTTTTGTTAAAAATCATAACGGTTTACCATTTTTTGATCAAAAAAATTAAAATCAAAATGGTTCGTCATTAAAATCAAGATGGTTATCATTATTAAAAAAATCAAAAATCATAATGGTTCATCGTTTTTTAATCAAAAAATTAAAATCGAAATGGTTCATTATAATCATTCATCATTCTTTGATTAAACAAAGATAAAAAAAAATTTACGAACCACTCCAATATTGTTTTTTGGATCAAATAAACGATGAACCATTTCGATAATTTTTTTTATTAAAAAATGATGAACAATTGTGATTTTTGATTTTTTTAAACAACGATAACCATCTGCTATTAAATTTTTTTATCACAAAAAAAGGCAAACCGTTTTGATTTTAATTTTTTTTTTAATCCAAAAACGGCACACCGTTATGATTTTTGATTTTTTCAAACAATAGAACCATTCAGATTTTTAATTAAACATAGATAAAAAATCAATACAATTTCAATTTATTCAATAAAAACAACAAACCATTTGGAATTTAATTTATTTGACTAAAAAGCGATAAACCTATTGATTTTTTTAAACCATTTAGAATAAAAAAATTTTATTAAGTATTTGCAATGAAGAAACTACGAAGCATTTTGATTATATTCTTTTCCCAAACGAAAAAAGCTTCAACCCCTTTTTGTTATTTTGAATTTTTTTTAATGGAGAAAATAAATAAATCATTTCGATTTTAGATTTTCTGAACGAAAAAAAAAAATTCAACTAGTTTTTATTTTATTTTTCTTAAATGAAAATAGACATAATAGAGAAATATTTAGTTTCTCAATAAATAATTAGAAAAAAAATGAACCAGGTATATCATATAATAATCTTAAATAAATAATTATAGTAATATATAAAAAAAATAACATTAATAATTACAATAAACATACAAATAAAAATTAATGATTAAAACAAAAGGAATAAAAAATAAAATGTTATATTTGGATAATTAAATTATGAAAAAGAAAGAAATGATAAATATATATGAAAAACATGAAAATTTCATAAATGGTCCCTGAAAGTTTGAAAATTACATAAATGGTCATTGAAAGTCAAAAAGACAAAAATGCCCCTGAAACTAACGGCTCAAGTTAACAGCCGTTAGTTTCAGGGACCAAAGTGTTACAACTTTTTGATTTTAAGGACTTCTGGTGTAATAAAATTCTTTCAGGGACTAAAACCGTAATTCCATATAAACCACAGGGACATTTATGTAATTTAGTCTTAGTAAATTAATATTTTTATTATAAATATATGATTATTTTCATTTGTAAAAATTCAGTTTTTTAAAACAAACCTTTAATATTAAAATATTTTCTAGTTACTAATTATTAAACAAACTTTTAAACTGGACTTTATATATAGGATTATATATAAATTTGTAGTTAATACAAAATATACACAATTAGTTACATTGGATAACAAGTTATAATTCAGATACTAGACTAAATATAAAAATTAAAAAAAATAAACTAAATAAACAATAGTTATAAAACGAATGCAAACTTGGAAAAAATTAAAAAATACTGTATTAGAAAACAACAAAATATATACTAAATTTAAAAAAAAAAAAAAAGAAAACAAAATTTGATGCAACTATAAAGTTCGAAAAGAAAAGAAAAAAAAGAACATATTATGTAATCATTTAATTGTATATAGATTACTGTAGAATAAAACAAATAAGAAAATGTAATAAGACGACCCGATTTTATTACAAATGAGCAAAAACAAAATATAAATTTTTTATTTTTATTTTTAATGTTAATTTGTTTTAGTTTGAAGAATTTATTTAGTTAAGTTTACAAAAAATAAATCATATAAAATTATTAAAAGGGATATGATATTTTAATTTAAGTTGGATAAATATGATATTTTGAAGTTTGGTTGAAAGAATAAATGAGTAAGGGTATAATGGTCATTAATTAATAAGCAATATTAATTTTGAGTTTTAAATGTTCTAAAAATAATTAAATTAATGAATTTGGGTATATATGATAAATGATGTTTAAGTGGGATATATGTGATATTAGGGGCGTTTGGTTCGCTGGAATCTGACGGAATGGAATTGAATCTGTCAAAGGAATGGAATTCTGGAAGGAATGAAATCTGTCTGAATCCAAATACTATAGTTTGTTCAGAATGAGAAGACCGGTTGTTAAAAGGATCGCTTTGAAGGAATGAAATTTAAATTCCTTCCATTTTGCTATGGAATGGTCATTCCTTCAAAAGGGGAGATTTTCTTAAAATGTGGAATGGTCATTCCATTCCTTTGGACTACCAAACAACCCATCAGAATGGAAAATGCATTCCTTTTCCACCAGATTCCATCAGATTCAGCGAACCAAACGCCCCATAATAATTAAAATTGGGTATATATATGATATTATGATGTTTAGGAGGGATATATATGATATTAAAATTTTAGGTTGGATATATATATGATATTATGAAGTTTAGGAGGGGTATATATGAAATTCTCCCTAAAAAAACATGTAAAATCAATAATATTTGACGTTTAAATGTAGGGTTAATATTGAAAAAACCCCACGGACTTTCATTTAAGTCACTGAACTTTTTTTCCGATTAAGTCCCTAAACAATATTTGTCTTATTCAAAACTATATATTTTTTATTTGCTACCTGCTTAACAGGTAAACCAATCAGTTCCTCGAATAGTTTATTGTTAAAAAAACCAACTCTCTTTTCCAATTTTCATGATTAAGTCACTGGACTTTCTTTTTCCTTGTTTAGGTCACTGTACCATTTATCGGTTAGTGACCTGCTAAACAGGTCAAATATATAGTTTTGAATAAGACAAAAATTGTCTAGGGACTTAAACACTCGGAAAAAAGTACAGTGATGTAACATCCTCAGATTTTAATTAGTGTGATTGAGGTTTAATGTTGAATTATGTAAGTTAAGTTGGTACTGATTTTGGAAAAATTATAAAGTTGGTTGTTTTATTTAGCAATTAAGAAATTCAATTTATTTAAGTAAATAAATTTACTAAAGATTGTTGAGGAAAATAAAATAAAGATAGAATTCTTTATTTTATAAAAATCAGTATTTTATGGAACCGGATAAGTAAAAGGGTGAAATGTGCCAAGTGATGAAAGGTGAGAATAAAAGGCTAAAAAGCCTTTCATTTCATAGAAACCACTCTCTCACTAGAACTCTCCCTCTCTCTCGGCTCTCTCTCTCTAGAAAAAAATTCGAATTTAATCAAAGTTTGGATTTTGAAGCTGAAAATTGGAAAGAAGATTGCATTCAAGGATTTATCAACACTGCAATTGAAGATTTGAGGTAATATCTCTTTAAATTCGAATTTGGGAACATTCTTGTAACATCCCGTTTTCAGAGCTATTATGTGGAATTATTTTAGTGGGTATTTAAATAATTATATATTGTGTGGGTCCAATGAGAACCCGATTAGTGGATATATACGTGTCGGGTTTGCGAGTTACGTGTCACCGGGTTGCAATATTCGTGGATTAATTGTGTTTATGGGTTCGTGGATTTAAATGGGTTAAGTGGATTTTAATTGAGAAAAAGGGGTATCGGGTTCGGGTTATGGGGTCGGAACCCGTTAAAAGGTGAAAAATATATATGTACGTCCTTTTCCTTCCTTTCCTCAAATAGAAGCGTGTAGAGAGTGTGTGAAATCAGTATGTGTATAGTGTGTGTGTGTGTGCTCGTGGCTTTCCAGCAGCAAGAAAGCTTCAAAATTCAAAGGTTAATTGCAAGAATTGATCTCCAACTCCATTGTTGAGTGTTCTTGAGATTTGGAGGTAAGATTTCATGATTTTGGCTTCTAATTTTCGTGATATGTGGTATTGGGTTTGTGTAAAATGTTGAAGTCTTGTAAAAAGGATCTTTATGTACTGGTTTTGGAGCAATTTTGTGGCTAGAATCGAAGTTATGGAGGGATTTTAACCCTCTGGACAGAACCAGATCGGCGAGCAGGAAGAAGATGAGCAGACGCCGCAGCGCGGCCGAGACAACAGGGCGGCGCGACCGCGATGCGCGGCGCGGCCGTGATCCCTGGAGCGCGGGCGAGTTCGGGGCTGGGGGTCCGGGTTCGGTTTCGGGTGCGGGAGCTAGGTTCTTGTGGGATTTGGGGTCGGTTTTGAGTAATTGGGTTCCGTTTGGGATTTTGGGACATGTTTTGTTGGGTTTTCAGGGAATTGTTGAGATTCCTTTGGGGTTCGGGTTGAGACCTCGGTTGGGGTTTTCGGGGTTTCGTTGAATCGTTTCGAGTTCGAGTCGGGTTGCGTTTATTATGAGTTGTGAGATGCGTCTGTGAGTTTGTATTATCGGTTGGAAATTAAGATTAATGTTTTGGGATCCGTGTGTTTCAGGAACGGGTCAGGGAGCCGAGCCGAGTCAGAGATTCCGGGATTAGTGGATCGACCAGGTGAGTACCCGAGTTCCTTTTTCAAACCCGGGGCCGTTTTACGAGTCATAACTGTGTAGCTAGCTTCGTGTTTGTGTATATTGTGTATTGTGAATGAGACAGGGACGTGGGCGCCAGGTATGATTCTATTCCTACATATGTGATATATGTGCATGAGATGAGATCCAGTCCGGGGTCCGTGATGAGTTCCATACGGACGGTGATTCGCGATGGGTTATCGCGCGGGTTGACTGTCCCTAACAGTCCTTGGGGCGTGTATACACGGCAGGGCCTGTAGCCGGTTCGCGCCCGTGCTACAGGGTTGTGACTAACCACCGGTGTACACGGTCGTTAGTTGGGGAAGGGTCCCCCTCAGTGATATTGTGTGCAGGGCTTCGGATCTCATGTATGTGTTCATACCTGTATTGTGATGATGATTGCCAGGGACCGAGTTAGAGATTGATTTGCGTGTATGTGCTATGTGTATGTGTGTTACGTGTATTCTGTGCAGAGTCTAACCCTCGAGTACTCACGAGCTTTCGAGCTTACGTATTCGAGTCTTCCATGTTCAGGGCATCAGTGACAGGATTAGCAGCCGAGTTTGATTAGCTGGGGCCGGGAGCTATTTGGGAAGCTTTGTGTTGATTTCGTGTAATGACCTAATCTGTATTGTTTGCGTTAGTATCCTTTGGGCTTATGTAATTAGTGGATCGTATGTTAACAGCGATTATGTGAAAGTTTAAATTAATAGTGATTTCGGTTTATCTTATGACATATGCATAAAAGAGCTATTGCGATATGCCACCTGTGTATTGAATTGACGTGGCATTTCCGGGTTAAGGGAGGGTGTTACAGCATGGTATCAGAGCTTGTGGTTTGAAGTCTGAGTATCAATTAGTGGATGCTTAACTTAAACCTTGTTTCGATCCGTGGGGGATCCATTGCGATTGATTTTAGTGGAGTTAACTAACCTGGCTTAGTGTATAACGCTGGGTGACTTATTAGTGGTTCTCAATTGTTTCGGTTTGTGCAGATAGTCATGGCAGATCAGGGCGAGGGATCCGGCGCGGGCAAGCCGGAAGGGGACGAGTTCATTCGTAAGTCAGAGCTTTTGGGGGTGTTGACTGAGTTGTATAGACAGCAGAGAGAGCAGGAGCGAGAACAGGGTCAAGGCATTGGACCGCGTGCTGGGGGTGGTCCGGATACAGGTGCGGGTGCTTCTTCATCTACGTCTCGACGAGGGGGTTCGTTTAAGGATTTCATGACTGGGAATCCGCCAGAGTTTAGAGGCGGGGGTGAGCCAGGGATGGCTATGGCATGGGAACGCGAGGTAGAGGCTGCCTTTCGAGTTGCGCATGTGGAGCCGAGAGATATGGTGGGGTATGCAGCTTATTTGTTGAGAGGAGGGGCATTGCAGTGGTGGAAATCTATCGAGTCGGCTATGACATCTTCTGCAGCTTTTGCGATGACGTGGGATCAGTTTAGAGCTGTGTTCGAGCTGCAGTACATTCCTAGAGACGAGAGGCGGGAGATGGAGCGGCGATTCCTGCATCTGCAGCAGGGCGAGATGACGGTACAGCAGTATGTGGACCAGTTTAATGAGTATTCGCAGTTTGCTACCCATCACATCGCCACCGAGCAGCGAAAGGCCGATGCGTTCATTGATGGACTGCGAGCTGATATCAGAGAGTTCGTTGGGATGCATGAGACGCCTACGTTCGCCAGAGCGTTAGAGATGGCCCGCATCAGAGAGCGGGAGATAGCCAAGCAAAGAGAAGATCCATTCTTTCAGCGCAGGCGTGCAAGGACTCCCGAGCAGCCCTCGAGAGATCGGAGGTATTCCAGAGACGAATCCAGGGAGCGGCGTTCGGGCCAGAGTTCAAGAGATAGACGAGACAGAGATAGAGACAGAGACAGAGACAGGGATAGGGAGCGGAGGTCGAGTGGACCGGGGCGGAGCCATCGATCGGGTAGTCAGAGTCAGAGGCCGAGTTCGAGGTATACAGGGCAGAGTCAGAGCAGTGTAAGGCAGAGGCCTCGAGATGGGGGCGATAGGGGAGACAGCTCGGTTGGAGATCGGGAGTGCCCGAGATGCCACCGACGCCATAGTGGGCCGTGTGTGCCCAGGTGCTATCGATGCGGTCAGCGTGGGCATGCTGCCGCCGCGTGTACTGTTCCAGAGCCGTTGTGCTTCCGTTGTGGGAGACCGGGGCACAGAGTACGAGATTGTCCAGAGATGGGGCCAGCGATACAAGGTATGAGTTCCAGTGAGGCCAGAGCTGAGCCGTCGTCATCCGGTCGTCGTGATTCTCGGGCGCGGGGTCGGGTATTTCAGGCGACTGCAGAGGCAGCTCGAGATGATGCTGATATGGTTCCGGGTATGTTTCTCTGAGCTTGATTTGAGTGTGTATTAGTGTGGGACGGGTCATTGGTCTGTGTCTGTGATAAGAGTATGTGTTCTGTTGCGTGTGATTGCCTTGTTGTGTTTGTGATTATGTGGCTCAGTGACAGAGGTGTGGGATGATTGTGTATGGGTTATATGTGATTGTTATATCTGGGTATGTGTGTGGGAGTGGGATATATTGTGGTAAGATGGGTTATCAGATTTCTGGGATTGAGCATTGTGCTATGTTAGTGGATTAATCTTGTTGAGTTGTGTGAGCTATATGTGAGTAATCTTTGTGAATGTGTTTGTGATGTGCTAGTGGATTAATCAATTCTAATAGTGGATTATCATATTAATAGTGGATTTAAATTCTTGTGTGTGCTATCCCTATCTGTGATATTGTGCTTTGCGAGGTGCGTTTATCTGGGTGGTGAAAAGAGTTGAGAATTCTGTTGTGACAGTGGATTAATCTATTGAGAGTGGATTTAATCTTTTTATGAGTTTAATCATGATTATGAGTTTGCGTTTAGTGATTCGATGGAGATATCTTTATGTTATGCTATGAGTGGATTTAAAGATCTGATGTGTTAGTGGATGACCTGTATGGAGCTATATGAGTATGTGATGAGAAAGCGCGAAGACTGATGGATTGAGATCATGTATGGATTTAGTGGCTTATGAGGTGACGCCACGTGAAGATTCTGTGAATAGAGGATCTATCAGTTGTCGATATGTGAATTAGGGGATTTAATTGAGCTATTAGTGGATTGCCTAATTGAGTTAAAGATTTAAGGGAATTGACTTACTTCGAGAGTTGAAATAAAGATATGTATTAGTGATGATTGTGACATTCAGAGTTCAAATGCGAATTTGTCAAGAGTATTGATAATTATATCGAGAGTCGTGAGTCAACATTTCGGGGATTTGATTTAGAGATGTGTAATTGCGAATGGGCTTGCGAGAGATTCCGGGGACGGAATCTCTTTAAGAGGGGAGGATTTGTAACATCCCGTTTTCAGAGCTATTATGTGGAATTATTTTAGTGGGTATTTAAATAATTATATATTGTGTGGGTCCAATGAGAACCCGATTAGTGGATATATACGTGTCGGGTTTGCGAGTTACGTGTCACCGGGTTGCAATATTCGTGGATTAATTGTGTTTATGGGTTCGTGGATTTAAATGGGTTAAGTGGATTTTAATTGAGAAAAAGGGGTATCGGGTTCGGGTTATGGGGTCGGAACCCGTTAAAAGGTGAAAAATATATATGTACGTCCTTTTCCTTCCTTTCCTCAAATAGAAGCGTGTAGAGAGTGTGTGAAATCAGTATGTGTATAGTGTGTGTGTGCTCGTGGCTTTCCAGCAGCAAGAAAGCTTCAAAATTCAAAGGTTAATTGCAAGAATTGATCTCCAACTCCATTGTTGAGTGTTCTTGAGATTTGGAGGTAAGATTTCATGATTTTGGCTTCTAATTTTCGTGATATGTGGTATTGGGTTTGTGTAAAATGTTGAAGTCTTGTAAAAAGGATCTTTATGTACTGGTTTTGGAGCAATTTTGTGGCTAGAATCGAAGTTATGGAGGGATTTTAACCCTCTGGACAGAACCAGATCGGCGAGCAGGAAGAAGATGAGCAGACGCCGCAGCGCGGCCGAGACAACAGGGCGGCGCGACCGCGATGCGCGGCGCGGCCGTGATCCCTGGAGCGCGGGCGAGTTCGGGGCTGGGGGTCCGGGTTCGGTTTCGGGTGCGGGAGCTGGGTTCTTGTGGGATTTGGGGTCGGTTTTGAGTAATTGGGTTCCGTTTGGGATTTTGGGACATGTTTTGTTGGGTTTTCAGGGAATTGTTGAGATTCCTTTGGGGTTCGGGTTGAGACCTCGGTTGGGGTTTTCGGGGTTTCGTTGAATCGTTTCGAGTTCGAGTCGGGTTGCGTTTATTATGAGTTGTGAGATGCGTCTGTGAGTTTGTATTATCGGTTGGAAATTAAGATTAATGTTTTGGGATCCGTGTGTTTCAGGAACGGGTCAGGGAGCCGAGCCGAGTCAGAGATTCCGGGATTAGTGGATCGACCAGGTGAGTACCCGAGTTCCTTTTTCAAACCCGGGGCCGTTTTACGAGTCATAACTGTGTAGCTAGCTTCGTGTTTGTGTATATTGTGTATTGTGAATGAGACAGGGACGTGGGCGCCAGGTATGATTCTATTCCTACATATGTGATATATGTGCATGAGATGAGATCCAGTCCGGGGTCCGTGATGAGTTCCATACGGACGGTGATTCGCGATGGGTTATCGCGCGGGTTGACTGTCCCTAACAGTCCTTGGGGCGTGTATACACGGCAGGGCCTGTAGCCGGTTCGCGCCCGTGCTACAGGGTTGTGACTAACCACCGGTGTACACGGTCGTTAGTTGGGGAAGGGTCCCCCTCAGTGATATTGTGTGCAGGGCTTCGGATCTCATGTATGTGTTCATACCTGTATTGTGATGATGATTGCCAGGGACCGAGTTAGAGATTGATTTGCGTGTATGTGCTATGTGTATGTGTGTTACGTGTATTCTGTGCAGAGTCTAACCCTCGAGTACTCACGAGCTTTCGAGCTTACGTATTCGAGTCTTCCATGTTCAGGGCATCAGTGACAGGATTAGCAGCCGAGTTTGATTAGCTGGGGCCGGGAGCTATTTGGGAAGCTTTGTGTTGATTTCGTGTAATGACCTAATCTGTATTGTTTGCGTTAGTATCCTTTGGGCTTATGTAATTAGTGGATCGTATGTTAACAGCGATTATGTGAAAGTTTAAATTAATAGTGATTTCGGTTTATCTTATGACATATGCATAAAAGAGCTATTGCGATATGCCACCTGTGTATTGAATTGACGTGGCATTTCCGGGTTAAGGGAGGGTGTTACAATTCTGGGTTTGATTTTTTAATGAATTTCGAATTTCCAGATTTGAGTGACAAATGTGAATGCATGTGATAAATGATTATGGATTAGTTTAAATCTAGTATATATGAAGCTACATATTAAATTTTAGCTCCTGATTCAAAGTATAAGTATGATTGTTGGGATTTTTAGTATGGGTTATGTATATATGTTCGAAGGATGGACAAAAACGGTCAAAAAGGACCTGAATTGGTACAAAAATACGATAATATTAGTGTTAAAATGATGGGAATGAGTGTTTTTAAGTTGGCAAAAATTTATATCATACCAGGAAGTAAGTAATAAAAATGACTTAGATTTAAAATCTGGAAAATATTTAAAAACAAGAACAAATTCGAATGGTCCAAGGTTCAGATATGTTGAACTTATGATGATTCAAATTTAGTATGTTTCGAATTTAGTATGTTTCGAACTTGATCATGGTCCGAAGTTCGGGCGTCCAAAACAGAAAAATAAATTCTAATTGTCGGAATTCGGATGGGGTCCGAATTCGGATGTGGTCCGAACTTGACTTAAGGATTCGAACTTAACTAGGAAATTCGAATTTGTCTTGGTTCGAATCTGAGACAGATTCGAAATTAAAAGTTGTTCGAATTTACCATAGGACCGAAATTGACATGGTTCGAATTTAATGATTCGATTTTGACAAATGGATCCGAATTTGATGTGGTCCGAACTGGGGATCCGAATTCGGACATGGATCCGAAATTTGGGTCAATTATTTCAAAAACTTATAAAATTTGGTTTTATGAGATTTAAACGGTTATTGACACGATGTGTTGTTACAACTGACTTACAGGTCCCTTGTGGTGTTGTTTAACCCACAGTGGGGTATTTTGTGGATCCGGTTGAAATTCCGAGGAGAAATAATAATATTTGAAGTTTATTTACGCACCCACTGTGAGTACATATGATTTCGCATGTTTATATTTGCTTTATGTTAGCTATTGCCTACTGAGACACGTTGTTTCATATTCGTTTGGAATTCTACTAACTTGCGTAGATTTAGATGCACATTGTACTTGTTGCATGTCCGTTCATTTGTTGTGCATCTATCGATGGACCGGCGGGTAGCATCTGTTACTCTGATGTTACTGCGCTATATGACCCGGAGCTGATCCCTCCGAGGTTCTGTTAGGCAGTATGTCATCCCCGATGTTATGTCTGTCTCAGATGGTTGGTTTAAATGCCGAGCTTTGTGCTCGAAGGAGCTGCGGCTCTTGCTCCGTACTTGGTGTACGAAGAGGGTATACGATGTTTGTCATCGGTGTTACTCTTGGGGCTTCATAAAGATTTATAAAATGCGTAAATCTGTGTATTCACTAAGCATTCGCTTACCCCTCAGTTGTTGCATTTTTACAGGAAAAGGAAAATTTGCCGCTCGACCTTCTAGTTAGGTCGTTTGTGAAGTTTTGGAAGATATCTATTACTCATTCGGTAATTGTGCTATGGGACCATTGTTGTAATATGTTTGGGATGACTGTAATAAAGTTTGAGTATGTAGATTTAGACTTGAAACCTTGTAGCATCGTAGGGTGTTTGAAACTGTTGTATCACTTTAATTATGTACTTTTATGCTTCCGCACTTTAATTAAGTATTTCAGATCATTATGTCATTGTATGTTGGTGATTAATCCTGGGTGTATTGTAATGGTGGTTTATTGTGGCAAGGGTGTCACAGCGAATGGTTTGGATATTGAGATTAGAAGAGTTATGAGTAATGTGCGTTACACTACGTTTGCTGGTTTACTTGAGGCTGCCAGAAATGTAGAACAGATTCTGATTATTTCGGGTTACTCGATTGGGTCCGCTGCTGCTTCCACCAACCCAACACAGCCGTCACCACCGAAGCGCCAGCGTGAGGGAGGTTACTCGGGATCTTCTCGCTCGCCACAATATTCACCTCAGCAGTCTTATCGCCGATCATCTGGGTCTTCTGGTGGTGCTCGTTCCTATTCCATCAACACTGAGCCGCAATATTGTAATAAGTGTCATCTGGAACACTTTGGCAAGCGCACTAATGGACGCGCTTGCTTTTGCTGTGGAGAGTTGGGCCATTTTCAGAGTGAGTGCCCACGGAAATCGGATGCCTACCATAAGTGTGGGGTATGGGGGCACTACTGCAGAAAGAACGATCCAGCTGCTGCTGCTCCATCTTCAACCCGATCATCAGGGGGATCTAGTGGTGGTTCAGTCAACCGCCTGAACCAGCCACAAAGGGCACCGGCTCGTGCTTTTCAGATAACGGCGGAGGAAGCGAGGGAAAACCCGGAGGTGGTTACGAGTACGTTTATAGTAAATTCCATGCCTGCACGCGTTCTTTTTTATTCGGGTGCCAACCGGTCCTTTGTGTCTACTATTTTTGCATAACGACTTGCCATGCCACTGTCTAAGTTGTCTACTATACTTGATATTGAAACTGCTAGCAACACTCTAGTCAAAGTAGATCACGTATACCGTAACTGCACATTAGTAATTGAAGATGTAGTCTTCAATCTTGATTTGATTCCGATAGCATTCAGTGAATTTGATGTGATTATCGGAATGGACTGGTTGATCAAAAATGAAGCCCACATAGTCTGTAAGAATCGTATGATAAAGATAACTACCCCGGAGGGGCGTGAGATCTGTATTCACGGGGATAGGAGAAGCGGGGATCTGTGTTTGTTAACCATTGCAAAAGCTCGAAAGCTTGTTGCAAAGGGATGTGACACCTACTTAGCATATGCTATTGATGCTAAGGCTGAGAAAAAGACCGTGGCCGATGTGCCTGTTGTTTCACAATTCCTGGATGTGTTTCCGGAAGACTTGTCTGGCGTGCCGCCTGAGAGACTAGTGGAATTCCGTATAGATTTGATCCCTGGAGCTGCACCGGTAGCTCGTTCTCCGTATCGCCTTGCTCCTACCGAGATGCAAGAAATGATGCAACAACTCCAGGAGTTGTTGGATAAGGGCTTCATTCGACCGAGTTCATCGTCGTGGGGAGCTCCGGTATTATTTGTTAAGAAGAAGGATGGCACAATGAGGATGTGCATTGACTACCGGGAGCTGAATAAGTTGTTTGATCAGTTACACGGGGCCTGTATCTTTTCTAAGATCGACTTGAGGTCGGGATACCATCAGTTGAAGGTACGAGAGGAGGATGTGCCTAAGACAGCTTTCAGGACACGTTATGGGCATTACGAGTTCTTGTTATGCCTTTTGGGTTAACTAACGCCCCGGCTGTCTTTATGGACTTGATGAATAGGGTTTGTAGACCGATGTTGGATAAGTCGGTGATTATGTTCATTGACGACAATTTGGTATACTCTAAGTCTGAGGCCGAACATGCTGATCATCTAAAGGAGTTGTTGGAATTGTTAAGGAAAGAAAAGTTGTACGCCAAGTTCTCAAAATGTGAGTTTTCGCTGCAACAGATACAGTTTCTAGGACATGTTATATCTGGAGCTGGGATTTCTGTTGATCCAGCTAAAGTTGAGGCCATAAGAAATTGGGAGCCGCCTCGTTCAGCTACGGAAGTTAGAAGTTTTCTTGGGCTGGCGGGTTATTATAGGAGGTTTATCAAGGATTTTTCTAAGATTGCAGTTCCTTTGACTGCACTAACAAAGAAGAATGCATCGTTCGTATGGGAAACTGTGCAGCAAGAAGCATTTGAGATATTGAAAAAGACGCTAAGTGAAGCGCCGATACTTGCCCTACCAGAGGGTAATGAAGATTTTGTAGTATACACTGACGCATCGAGATTGGGATTAGGCGCTGTACTGATGCAGCGTGGAAAGGTTATAGCATATGCTTCAAGACAGTTGAAGCAACATGAGAAGAATTATTCAACTCATGATCTTGAGTTGACCGCTGTAACTTTTGCTTTAAAGTTATGGAGACATTATCTGTACGGATGTAAATGTCAACTCTATACGGACCATAAGAGTTTGAAGTACATTTTCAGTCAGAAGGAACTTAATATGAGACAACGTAGGTCTATGGAGCTTATTAAAGATTACGATTGTGAAATATTGTACCATCCTGGTAAGGCTAACGTAGTAGCCGATGCTTTGAGTCGCAAAGCGTATGCCAAGGAATGTTGTTATATGATGACGTCCACTATGTTAAGCTCCACGATCATTGATGATGTCAAAGCCGCTCAAGTGGAAGCTTTGAAGGAAGAGAATGTCGGTGCTGAGGATATTAGAGTACAGATTAAGAATATGGAAACAAGTGAGTCGGGATTGAAAGGTGTGTACGGAAGGATCTGGGTGCCGAAGTTTGGTGGAATGAGACGAGTGATCATTGAAGATGCACATCAATCCAAGTTTTCTGTAAATCCCGGGAGCACAAAGATGTACAACGAATTAAAGGCAGACTTTTGGTGGCCGGGATTGAAAAAGGATATCGGCCAGTATCTTGAACGATGTAGGACTTGCCGGCTTGTGAAAGCCGAACACCAGCAGCCTTATGGTAGTTTGCAACCGCTTCCCATTCCGGAATGGAAGTGGGAGCACATAACGATGGACTTTGTCACGAAGTTGCCGAAGACTAGGCGTCAGCACGATGCTGTTTGGGTGATAGTTGATAGGTTAACTAAATCGGCACACTTTATACCGATTAGGGAGAATTATTCTTTGGAAAAGTTAGCACAGATCTATATGGTCGAGATTGTTGCTAGACATGGAGTGCCTAAGTCTATTGTATCGGATCGGGATAGCCGATTTACTTCGAACTTCTGGTCGGCTTTGCAGGAAGGGTTGGGAACGAGGATTGCGATGAGCACGGCTTATCGTCCGCAAACTGATGGTCAAAGTGAAAGGACCATCCTAACACTTGAAGATATGATGCGGTCATGTATATTGGATCTTGGTGGTAACTGGGATGACCATTTGCCACTAATAGAGTTTTCGTACAATAACAGCTACCACGCGACAATAAAGAAAGCATTGTTTGAGGCATTGTATGGGAGAAGGTGTAGGACTCCTACTTGTTGGAGAGAAACAGGGGAAACACCGATTGCTGGGCCGACATTGTTACAGGAGACAAACGAGAAGATACAACTGGTTAGGCAGAATATGAAAGCGACTCAGGATCGTCTAGAAAAGTTATTATGACAGGAGGCACAAACCAATCATTTTTGATGTGAATGATTGGGTATATCTGAAAGTGTCACCTATGAGAGGTGTTACACGCTTTGTGAAGAGAGGAAAGTTGGCTCCGAGATTCGTCGGACCATTCAAGATAATCGAGAAAGTAGGAAATCAGTCATACCGTTTGGAGTTGCCTGAAGAAATGTCGGGCATACATCCGGTGTTCCATGTAGGAAATCTCAGGAAGTCATTCACTACCAAAAATGAAGACTGGGCTGATCACACCGAGTTGCAAATTGATGAAAGGCTCCGGTATGTTGAAGAGCCGGAGTGTGTTTTAGATACTAAGGTAAAGAAGTTGAGAAGCAAAGAGATAGAGATGGTGCTTGTACGTTGGAAGCATCATAAGGGAGCGAATCATACCTGGGAGACTAAGTCGGAAATGAGGAAGAAATATCCGCAACTTTTTGGATCTGAATAACTTCGAGGACGAAGTTTGAGCATGGTGGAACCCATGCTGTAACATCCTCAGATTTTAATTAGTGTGATTGAGGTTTAATTAGTTAAAATGTTGAATTATGTAAGTTAAGTTGGTACTGATTTTGGATAAATTATAAAGTTGGTTGTTTTATTTAGCAATTAAGAAATTCAATTTATTTAAGTAAATAAATTTACTAAAGATTGTTGAGGAAAATAAAATAAAGATAGAATTCTTTATTTTATAAAAATCAGTATTTTATGGAACCGGATAAGTAAAAGGGTGAAATGTGCCAAGTGATGAAAGGTGAGAATAAAAGGCTAAAAAGCCTTTCATTTCATAAAAACCACTCTCTCACTAGAACTCTCCCTCTCTCTCGGCTCTCCCTCTCTAGAAAAAAATTCGAATTTAATCAAAGTTTGGATTTTGAAGCTGAAAATTGGAAAGAAGATTGCATTCAAGGATTTATCAACACTGCAATTGAAGATTTGAGGTAATATCTCTTTAAATTCGAATTTGGGAACATTTTGGGTTTGATTTTTTAATGAATTTCGAATTTACAGATTTGAGTGGCAAATGTGAATGCATGTGTTAAATGATTATGGATTAGCTTAAATCTAGTATATATGAAGCTACATATTAAATTTCAGCTCCTGATTCAAAGTATAAGTATGATTGTTGGGATTTTTAGTATAGGTTATGTATATATGTTCGAAGGATGGACAAAAACGGTCAAAAAGGACCTGAATTGGTACAAAAATACGATAATATTAGTGTTAAAATGACGGGAATGAGTGTTTTTAAGTTGGCAAAAATTTATATCATACCAAGAAATAAGTAATAAAAATGACTTAGATTTAAAATCTGGAAAATATTTAAAAACAAGAACAAATTCGAATGGTCCAAGGTTCAGATATGTTGAACTTATGATGATTCGAATTTAGTATGTTTCGAATTTAGTGTGTTTCGAATTTAGTATGTTTCGAACTTGATCATGGTCCGAAGTTCGGGCGTCCAAAACAGAAAAATAAATTCTAAGTGTTGGAATTCGGATTGGGTCCGAATTCGGATGTGGTCCGAACTTGACTTAAGGATTCGAACTTAACTAGGAAATTTGAATTTGTCTTGGTTCGAATCTGAGATAGATTCGAAATTAAAAGTGGTTCGCATTTACCATAGGACCGAAATTGACATGGTTCGAATTTAATGATTCGATTTTGACAAATGGATCCGAATTTGATGTGGTCCGAACTGGGGATCCGAATTCGGACATGGATCCGAAATTTGGGTCAATTATTTCAAAAACTTATAAAATTTGGTTTTATGAGATTTAAACGGTTATTGACACGATGTGTTGTTACAACTGACTTACAGGTCCCTTGTGGTGTTGTTTAACCCACAGTGGGGTATTTGTGGATCCGGTTGAAATTCCAAGGAGAAATAATAGTATTTGAAGTTTATTTACGCACCCACTGTGAGTACATATGATTTCGCATGTTTATATTTGCTTTATGTTAGCTATTGCCTGCTGAGACATGTTGTTTCATATTCGTTTGGAATGCTACTAACTTGCGTAGATTTAGATGCACATTGTACTTGTTGCATGTCCGTTCATTTGTTGGACATCTATCGATGGACTGGCGGGTCGCATCTGTTACTCTGATGTTATTGCGCTATATGACCCGGAGCTGATCCCTCCGAGGTTCTGGTAGGCAGTATGCCATCCCCGATGTTATGTCTGTCTCAGATGGTTGGTTTAAATGCCGAGCTTTGGGCTCGAAGGAGCTGCGAATCTTGCTCCGTACTTGGTGTACGAAGAGGGTATACAATGTTTGTCATCGGTGTTACTCTTGGGGCTTCATAAAGATTTATAAAATGCGTAAATCTGTGTATTCACTAAGCATTCGCTTACCCCTCAGTTGTTGCATTTTTACAAGAAAAGGAAAATCTGTCGCTTGACCTTCTAGTTAGGTCGTTTGTGAAGTTTTGGAAGATATCTATTACTCATTCGGTAATTGTGCTATGGGACCATTGTTGTAATATGTTTGGGATGACTGTAATAAAGTTTGAGTATGTAGATTTAGACTTGAAACCTTGCAGCATTGTAGGGTGTTTGAAACTGTTGTATCACTTTAATTATGTACTTTTATGATTCCGCACTTTAATTAAGTATTTCAGATCATTATGTCATTGTATGTTGGTGATTAATCCTGGGTGTATTGTAATGGTGGTTTATTGTGGCAAGGGTGTCACAAGTGACTTAATCGATAAATTTATGAAAGTTCTTAGGTTTTTTAAATATTAACCCTTAAATGTAATACTAATAGTTGTTACTTTTTTTTATATTTGTCGTTACCTTACTAATCTTTAGGGAAATTTTCATCTATCTTCTTTCTAAGAGTTCAAAAATATTATTTATCCATATTTTATTGAATGGTTAAGTATCATTTTAACAATCTAACTTTCAGATTTGTCTAATTTTTGTCTTGATTTAGCCACTATATTTTGGTTTAGTGTTGAATTTGGGGCAAAATGAATAAAAGTAATAACTAAATCGGTACAAAATATGATAGTTTAGTGGTCAATTTGTGGTAGTTTTCAGTGGTATATCGGAAAAAAAAAGTTTAGTGGCTAAATATGAATACAAAAAATAGTTTAGTGGCTAGCTAAAAATAAAAAATAGTTTAATGACTAAATCACAAAAAATCTGAAATTTGGAGAAATATTATATTTTCAAGTTTTAGAAAAAAAAAATGTGTATAAAATTAGTGTTAATTAATTAGTATAAAGCATGAAAAATGTCTCCAAATCAATACGGTAGAATCAATCAGGTGTAACGTTGAAGGTCGATTATCTAAGGTAGGGGTGTGTAAACGTCTCTACAAAACCGTGAAACCGACAGAATTTACCGAAGACGATAACGGAATCCAACCCAACTCACACTATTTTGTCACACTCATGTGCCACTCATACTCCCATTTTATCATATCCCAAGTCCCAACCTTACACGGGTTTACAAGCCGAGTTGAGTCGATTCTGAATTCATTAAGGCTCGAGTTTGGCTCGGTAAAAAGTATCAGGCTGAGTTTGGCTCGTTTCAAACTCTGTCTGCGATGTTCGAGTTTGGTTTGTGAATAATTTGATGCTCGAACTCAACTCATGTATTATATATATTAACTTTTATTAATATATATATATAGCTAGGGAGTGGATCAAATGAGGACCGTCCTTAAAATGAAGACAGTAAAAACTAATAATAATCTGACATGTCATCCATTTTAATTAATTTAAAATTAATTAAATGCATTTGAAAGTTAATCAATAAGAAAAGTTTCAATCATCTAAATCAACTAAATCAACTCTTCTATCTCGAAAAATTTTTAGAAATGATGGGTTTTTTTTTTCAACAAAAGTACTGCCTTTTTTTTTTGTTTTCAAAAATAATATATATGGGGTTCTCAACACCGAATGGAACCTCTGCACACTTGACCACATTTTTAACACCATTCGGTGTTGGGAAGACCAAATGGTGATGATTGGGTAACTTTGTTATAATTTGGTGTTAGGAAGTGAGAATGGTAATGATTGGGTTTTTGGTATAATTTGGTGTTGGTAACACCAAATAATACTTGTCTTTTTTGTTCAATTAATTATTATTTCATTATAATGTGTATAAATATTTTATGTATGTTATTATATTTTAGAGTAAATTACAGAAATGGTCCCTGTGGTTTGTTCAAAATTATGGAAACGGTCCCTCAACTTTCAAAGTTGCAGTGGCGGTCCCTCAAACCACCTTTTACTTGCAGAATTGGTCCTTCTGTTTCTAAATTTTTTAAAAATGACGATTTTGCCCTTCTTTCAATTACAAGTTTGGTAATTTCATTTTTTGTCCTTTCTTAATTTTTCATTTTTGGTTTTAAATTTGAAATAATAATTTAATAAATTATGATTTGATTCATTATTAATTATATTATTATTATTATTATTATTAATTTTACCTATTTATTTTGTAAATTAAATCTATATTTCTTTACTAAAAAATATTTTTATTTATATACTTAATTAGTTAAGTTATGCATCTTTTTATGTATTCAATTTATTTATTAAAATTTTATTTATTTATATTTTATTGGTTAAACTATTTGTATAATTTTATTATTTATACTTTTCATCAAACTATTTCATTTCTTTTAATAATTTTGAATTTGTGTAAATTTTGATTTAAATTTACTAATTCATTACGTTTTGATTTATGTTTGCTAATTATTATTTTTGATTTAAATATTTTGTTACGCTAATAAGTTTTTATTTAAATTTATTATTTTATTTGTTTGGATTTAAATATTTTGTTATGTCAGTACGTTTTGATTTCAATTTATTATTTTATTTGTTTTGATTTAAAATTTTGCTACGTTAATACTTAAGTGAAACTTAAAATATTTAAGTGAAAACGAATAAAACATATTAATGTATAAACAAAACTTGTAAATCAAAAAGACTAAACACTATATTGAAATCAAAGCGTATATGCATAACAAAATATTAAAAAATAAAAAATTTAAATAATAAATTTAAATCAAAAAGTATTAATGTAACAAAATATATTATTTTAAATAAAATAAACTAAAAGATAAATATTATTCATTATTTTTTCTAATATCTATAAAGATTAATAAATATAAATTATTAATACAATATATTATTTTTACATCTTTAAATATTAATAAATAGATAAGATTTAAATCTACATTTAAATTATATGTTATATGTACTTTATCTATAAATCTAATTTAAAAAAATATTATTTGTTTGTTTATGAAATGATTTGTAAAATTATTTATTTTTATTATATATTAGTAATTTAAGGCATTTTTTTAAAACCAACCAAATAAAATAATAAATTTAAATAAAAACATATTAGCGTAACAAAACATTTAAATCAAAAATAATAAATTAGCAAACTTAAATCAACGTAATGAAATAGTTTGATGGAAAAGTATAAATGATAAAATTATACAAATAGTTTAACCAATAAAAGATAAATAAATAAAACTTTAATAAATAAATTGAATACATAAAAAGATGCATAACTTGACTAATTAAGTATATAAATAAAAATAATTTTTACTAAAGAAATATAGATTTATTTTACAAAATAAATAGATATAAATGATGATGATAATAATAATAATAATAATAATAATAATAATAATAATAATAATAATAATAATAATAATAATAATAATGATGATGATGATGAGAATAATAATAATAATATAATTAATAATGAATTAAATCATAAATTATTAAATTATTATTTCAAATATAAAACCAAAAATGAAAATTAATAAAAGGGACCAAAATTGAAATTACCAAACTTGTAATTAAAAGAAGGGCAAAATCGTCATTTTTAAAAAATTTAGAAACAGGAGGACCAATTCTGCAAGTAAAAAGTGGTTTGAGGGACCTTCACTGCAAGTTTGGAAGTTGAGGGACCGTTTCCATAATTTTGAACAAACCACGGGGACCATTTCTGTAATTTACTCTATATTTTATAAAAAATAAAATTGAAATAAGATCCATTACTTGATACAACAATCATATATTGTCCGTAGTAAAAAACTAGAATATAATATGAAAAGTTACATTGTTACAACAGTCATATATTATCGTCCAGTGTGTCTAAGTGGACGTTGTTCATGCTTCATTGCGAATGGGAAACCAAGGTCTCGAACGAAGATGTAATTGTACGTTTGACACGTAAACATCAAGGAATCTATGTTTTAGTAATAAATCTTGTCTCCGCGGCATAAAACATAATAAGACGTAAGAATTCTCGTTTTCAAAGTGCTTAAGATCGTTTTCCATGTCACCTCCGGGCTTAATGAAGTAAAAAAATCTTCGAGTACGGGCATTCGTTACGTAACCCAACTGTTGCATAACTTCTCTCTCAAGCATGTCTTTTGTTAGTTTATCAAGTTGTACGTAATCAATGTAGTTTACAACACCTCCTTCGTATCTTCTCGAAGGTAATTCAGTGAATAAGCCACCATGGTGAAGATTTATGATGATTAGATCATCAAACTCATCTGTGTAGAAAATAAAATGTCTAAGAATATAAGATTGTAGATAATGATTTGTAAATATTATGCGAATAACATGAAGTGTAGGTACCGTAGTACTGTTGATCCACGCTTGTTTGATTCGGTGGTCTGATCTTCCAAAGTGAGAGATGTCTCACAACATTATTTGAAGTTGTCGTTTGACGACGAGTGTTAGTAGGGTTTGATGTGTTTGTTCTTGTTCTGTGAGGGTTTGTGTTACCTTGTTGAAGTTGGTTGACTGAAATGTTTGTTGGGTTATTCGATGTTGGTTCGTCAACCCAGGCAAAAAAGTCACAAGTTAGATGTTTTGGCGGGTTGACGAAGTCATACGCCGCGCAACAGTAGTAGCGTCGACCAGCGTGCATCGATGAGTTTGAGTTTTGTATGGCAGCTGTATCCCCACACTTGCAGGTAACTATTGTTTTTCGACGATCTTGGTTATTGGGGATAATAGAGCGAGTAGTCATTGTGATAATATACTTTACGATATCTTACAATTACAATGAAATTGAAAGCATATTTATAGAGAAGATTCTGTCAGCCCGGAGGTGACAAGTCCCTGTAATTGGTGTTTGGAACACCGAATGTCAGGAACAGTAAGATTCTGTCAGCCCGGAGGTGACAAGTCCCTGTAATTGGTGTTTGGAACACCGAATGTCAGGAACAGTAAGATTCTGTCAGCCTGGAGGTGACAAGTCCCTGTAATTGGTGTTTGGAACACCGAATGTCAGGAACAGTAAGATTCTGTCAGCTCGGAGGTGACAAGTCCCTGTAATTGGTGTTTGGAACACCGAATGTCAGGAACAGTAAGATTCTGTCAGACGGGAGGTGAAACATGTGTTAAGACATGGTTTTTAAATGTTCACGTAAAAAGACAAAAGTAGCCTACATGTTTACTTTGTCACCAAAAAAATCGTGTCTGCCAATGTTTTTGTAATCAACCGTGTATGTATTATTTAAGTTCATACAACATACTAAGTAGTCATATAGTTGTTTTACAAGTTGGTTAACTTGTACGCATAGTTATCAGACGTCAAACATGTCTCAAGTCAAGATATTTAAATTTTCACATAAAATGAACACATATGTTACAACACATAAAATTCAATTAGGAAAGACATATGTTACAACACATAAAATACCAATACAAATACATACTAGAACACTACTGAAATGTTGGTTGCGAGTTTCAGCATGTTGTTCGATTGTGGCCTGGTTGATGACAAATCTCACATTTCGAATACGTCTTTCTTCGGGATCTCGAATATCCATCTCATTACGAAATCGGCGACCACGTCTTCTCCCCCTGGCTGTTGTGAATCTAGTTCTATCTCCTCTTATTCTCCATCCAGCTTCTGTCCATAAATCCTTGTGTTTTAGTGGTTGAAAGTTACACCTGTATTGTTTTCGATACGTATCAGTCGTGTAGACGTCATGAACAATGGTATCCAAGGAAGCACCTCTTTGTCTACATACGGCTATTGCATGTGAGCATGGAAACCTATTCATCTGCCATTTTCCACATGTGCACGTACGACGTAAAAACTCAACGGTATAATCATTTCCCCCCTATCATTTGTCGTCAAGATTGAGACCACCTTGTATGTACCCCGTGCATAATTAAATTCAACTATTGTGTGTTCTTGTGCGTGCCGTTCACGAAGCGTGAACAAACGCCACATTCTTGGTGGTAACGGCGTATCACAATTCAATGCTATTTCATAATGCTTTCTGAAATGGTCCACACACTTGTTGAAAGTGTATTCAATGCAAGCTCTAATTGGTAGTAGTCTGGCTGCACGCAAGGAATTATTCATGCACTCTGCTATGTTTGTTGTGAGGTTGCCTCAACGCATATGATCACGATCATGCACAAGAGTCCATTTACTTGTACCAATTTCCTTTAGATACTTCCAAGCATCCTCATTTAGTTGTCTGCATTCTCTAACGAAATATTTGTACTTCCTCTTTTGGGTTGTAGAACCCATGCCCCAACACAGTTTCTTCAACGTTGATACCTTGAACTGTGTCATAAGATTGCTTCGCGTGGCGCAGACAATAACGATGGTAAGCAAACGGCTCCATCCAATCATGCAGATTTTGCATTGCGTTGATGATCCCTTTATGCCTGTCCGAAATTACACACAAAGGCTCTGTTGATCTATTGGCAACGTACAACCTAAACATTTCAAAGAACCATGCCCAACTGTCATTTGATTCTTCATCAACGAGAGCATATGCAATTTGCAACACATGGTTGTTTGCATCTTTTGTAACTGCCGTTAGTAACTTTCCTTTATAAGAACCTCTCAAATGTGTTCCATCAACACAAATTACCGGATGACATCTTTGAAACGCTTTTATAGCAGGTCCGAAACTCCAAAATACATATTTGAAAGTCACACAGTCTGGATGGCTTTGAGGATGATGTTGCCATTCAACAATTGTGTCTTTGTTTGCAGACTGTAATGCCTTGATGTACATTGGCAACTCTTGGAAGTTGTTTTCCCAACTACCATAAATATTCTCAATAGCCTTCTTTCGCCCATGCCACCCCTTCATATAGGACACATCAACTTTAAATTCATGCTTTATATGGGCCTGTACTTGTTTCACAGGCATGTCGATCCTTTCTCTTACGAAATGGCTTACACTAACAGCAATGTCCTTCGATTTTAAGGACCGATTATTGTTGCGGACGACGCTCCCATAGCAATTATGTGCATCCACCCACTTATAAATTTGCCACAGATTGTTTTTCTTTTTCTTTGATGCACGAACGATCCACTTGCACTCGCGTGTTTGGACAACTTGCTGGGATGGTTTATGAGTCGTGTAACACTTCGCTTTAAAGATGGTGGGTGTGCTTTCCACAACAAAGAGCTCTCTATTTTGTTGGATATTCCATCTTCTAATGGCAAATATAAGCTCCTCTTTTCCCTTGAAGCACATATTCCGCCTTATTATGTTAGTTGTGTGTCACCACATATCTAACTCCTCATCTTCAACCCAATCTGGTAAGTCGTTTTCGTTCATGTTTTGTTGAAACACAGAAGTAGTTGCTACTGCTATGTTTTGAGAAGGAACTTCCACATCTTCGTCATCCTCAGTGTCGGGATGTAATTCTTCGTCAACAGATTCTTCCTGCGGTACGGAATGTTCAGAGCTACAGTCATCCGAATCTTCAAATCCACCGCAAGTCGCGGTGCCTTCACGATCATCATGATACTGAGAACCATGTAACACGGTTTCCAATCCAGTATCACGTTCTTGTGTACTTTGTAGATGATCAGTAAAGTTGCATTGTTGATTACTTATTTGCTGTGAAAATGGAAACCCCGTTTGGCCTACGTCGTATTCTTGATATGTGTAAGGAGTATGTTGTGAAACAAAATCATAATTGAGGTTTACGTCCATAGCATCTGAAACAGATATGTGTTGAAGCTGTTCCAAAAATGAAATTGATTGTGTTGGTGCTTGATTGTGTTCCTCCAAGATAACTTCGACGTGTCCCATAAATTGATGTTGTGTGCTCGCCAAGTAGTACAACACGCCTAAGCTTTCATCGCCAAGAACTTCTGATCGAATGTCAATACCTTGGAATTGATATAGGAGGTACAAGCAAACTTTGGACACCCTCCTATTAACTTGCAGTCTGGATGTTACCAAATCTAAAAAATCATTATAGGATATACGTTGGTCAATAACTATGGTAGAAGTATGGGTTCTGGAATCACAAAGAACGCTACCATTGGTATAAGACACACAACCCCCCCAATACAAATTAACAAGAAACGGACTATGTGGCTCCATTAGAAAAATGTAGGTGTTATTTCTTCCTAACTTCTGATCAATTCATATATATATATATATATATATATATATATATATATATATATATGTGTGTGTGTGTGTGTGTGTGTGTGTGTGGTTAAGCGAAACAAGGCCCTGTAATTGGTGTCTGGAACACCGAATGTCAGGAACAGTAAGATTCTATCAGCCCGGAGGTGACAAGTCTCTATAATTGGTGCTGGAACACCGAATGTCAGGAACAGTAAGATTCTGTCAGCCCGGAGGTGACAAGTCTCTGTAAATGGTGTCTGGAACACCGAATGTCAGGAACAGTAAGATTCCGAATGTCAGGAACAGTAAGATTCTGTCAGCCCGGAGGTGACAAGTCTCTGTAATTGGTGTTTGGAACACCGAATGTCAGGAACAGTAAGATTCTGTCAGCCCGGAGGTGACAAGTCTCTGTAATTGGTGTCTGGAACACCGAATGTCAGGAACAGTAAGATTCTGTCAGCCCGGAGGTGACAAGTCTCTGTAATTGGTGTTTCGAACACCGAATGTCAACGTACTCCGATTCATTATAAATAGACCGTCTTACTAAATTTTTGTTCACAGATCGTAGTAAGTTAATATCTTTGTTCAAAAATCTTAGTGACTAAATATCTTTCTTCACAAAAATGAGTTCAAGTGCAGGAACTAAAAATTGGTACATTTCTGGACCAGAAGAACCGAGACCTGACCTTGAGCATTACGGTAGTTTATATTCTTAATTTTTTATATTTAAGTTGTTTGACTATTTTATTCATCTATAACCAGCTTAACTTTAACAGATGAGTTTCAAGATGTCTTTAGCATCAAAGTTCATGTGAATGGAGTATTCACAAATAAGCCAGGTCGAGATTACATCAATGGCAAAATCCATTACGTTCATTGCGTTAAAATACATCAATTTAATGAATGGTGGTTCAAAGCTGACATTCTTCAAGAAGCTTTAGGATACCCTCGAAGGTATCAAAACAAATGGTTTTACTACCATGTAACTGGTGTTGACTTAGATTCAAATCTACATCCGTTAGATGCTGGTTATCATTGGAATTGGTTGCTGAATAGTACGACCACACATAAATTGATTTCAATTTACGTTTCTGATGTGAAACTGCATAATCTGTATGATCCACCAAGACTACCACGGGCTGAGCACAACCGGTTGAAGGCATTGTCTATCCTATATCGTAGGATGGACAATAATGAGGAGGTAGTTGAGTCTCCCAGAGATGATGAGGGATTTGGTGAATCTAGCAATTAGATTCAGATTGATTGGTTGGTGGATGTACGTGTTTTTAATTTTGGTTATCATGTTATTGTTTATTGTCTTGGTTGTCGAAATGTGTTATTGTACTTTGTGTTAAGGTTTAGCATGTTTGATTACCAACGTTGGGTTAACGTATGTCGAAATGTGGTTTTATTCATATCAACTATTGCTTAAAAATATCAACTATTGCTACTTAGAATCGTTTTAAATTTGAACACACATGACATAATTTTATAAATATGAAAATTTGAGCAATCTAACACATAATTGGTTAATGACTACTTTTTATAAAAACTTTAAAATATAAATGTTGGTTTAAATATAAATGTTGATCAAATTTTTATTTAACTTAGAATAAATAAAGAAATGTTACTAAAAATTAACCTAATCCAGTCAAAGAATAATAAAGAATATGAAATTTAAAATACAACAACTGTAAATTCAACCACTAATTTATAATTTTAAATATTACAATACGATACAAATGTTTTTTTCACATCAAAAACTAAGGGGGAGTAGGACAAATATTACAATGATGGCCTTGTTGTCTATTAGGGCGTCGATCAAGTCTAGAAGCAATGGTACTTTGTGGTGTTGGATTTTCTGTCGTTTGGATTTCAGATTGGGATGAAGGACCGTCAAGGGTTCGTTGAATCCAGCCTGGACTTATTCCATGATCGTCGAGGTTTTGTGATGGCGATTGAAATTCATGAAAATGTACAGGTGATCGAACATATGAAGGACCTCCCATCTCCAAGTTAGTAAATCCGCGAATGTGAAATGGTGGAGGTTGTGGAGAGCTAAATTGAGGGGAATAAGTACTGTGATACGAAGGAGTTGACATACTAGAATCTGGTTGCAATTGAAACTGTGTATCCCTCTGTGTCTGAAAAGGTTGTGAGGGACCGCCCGTGTCAATTACAACCTGACTCTGTTGTGCGTTCTGTGTGTTCTCGTATGCACCAAAAAAATTTTGTACCACAGTATTTGGCTGAAAGCTTGAATGTTCCCCTAAATTTGCATTTGAAGTACCAGCTTCTTGATGGCCATACAAGGTTTGTGTGCCGTCATTAAACGTCGGTGAATAATGTAAGTTAGAATCCATATAACCATCAACGTTGTACGACACATCTTCTTCATTCAAATCCGGGATTAGAGGATGCGGAACTGATACGTTTGCACCGGAACCATGTTGAGAGGTTGCCCCAGGATAGTTGCTAAAAGCATCAGGAAAATACCGATATGGCATGTCTAAGCGACGCTACCGCCAGCTCGATCCATGTACTGTTGGATGCCATAACGTTCCTGTTGACTTAGATTGCTTCCTGGTTGATACAAATAGCTCAGCCCCTCAAACTGTTAAGAGAAAATATATTATTACATAAAGTCAATAATTTATTTATATGAATGTAAATGATTTAATTAATGAAAAATGGCTTACCGCTAAATTCCTAGATCCAGCAATGTTTTTGAACCCTGGACGACCAATTGATTGAGGACGAACGATGTGATTAACCGTTCGTTGAAAGTACCATCTATTATATTCAATACTGGCATCGGAGTTATTTGACAAATTACCATTTACGATATTTTGATGTCTCGAATGCCAGTGTTGAATATAATTCCCGTGCTTACTAAGCCAATCAACTTTCTTACCCACCCGATTTATTTTGTGCACCTTTTTGTGCTGATCAGATGTAAATAATAAGTTGTTTGACGGGATGGTCTGTACCATATTAAATTGCCTCATTACCCTGCTCGGTAGGTGTGGTTCAACAATCTCCCAACATATTAAATATGTGTTGCATCTCCAAGATTGAAAACCACTTCTACAATCAACGTGTAGATGATGCATGAACTCAACATATGGTGTCTAGTTAAACTAGCACATAACAGAGAGTAACAAGTAAGTGTGATCAATTCATAACTTTTGTAGTTTAAAAATGTAAAGCTTAAATTCAAAATAATATACCTCGTTATTTTCTAATATCATTAGAGTGTAGCGAGTCGATCTTAAACAATGTGCTCCGGTTTCAGCGAAGCTGTGACTCCCCCTCCATCTATATCATTAAATATCTAGTCAATATTCAATTTTGAAATTTGTATTACAATTATAACATATATCACATTCATTTTATAGTTATGGTAAATAAATGTTACAATGGCCAGTCAGGTCAGTCGGGGAGGCAGGACTCTTTCGGTATAATACATTTCGAATATCCAACAACCAAACCCGATCAGACTGTCCTAGACACCATCAATAACAATTATCTGGATAACTACAACATGAATATGTATATGTATATGTTCTAATTTAATTATTTCATAGGGTTAATACATTGTTTTTTTATATTTATGATCTGAATGAAAACTTAACATTGTAAGGAAATATAAAAATGTATAACAACTAAACTGTTAAATATTATATATAACATTGTAAGGAAATATATAACATTTGGTTTAATTCACGTACTTTTGCTTAATAAAATAAAATTAATATATTTTTATTTAATTACAACTAAATTGTTAAATATTATACTATAAAGAAAAGTTTGAAAATTTATCTGTTTGAAACGTATTGATTTAACTGTTTTAGTGATTGCAATCATTTTATTTTTGTTGCATTTAAGAAAGAATCTAGCTGAATTTTATTTTAATTATTTTCTTCATGGTTTGGTTTGTGATTTTATGTACGTGTTTACAAGTTTTTTTTAATCATGTGATAAAAGTCTTCATTTCGACGGAAATGAGTAGAGAATTATTGCATTTAGTATAAATTTTTAGTTTTTTTATATGAAAGATATATGACAAATGAAAAACAAATGAAGTTTTATAAATTTATTATTTTCTTTATCAATATTTATCTATGTATAACTAAATAGTAACTAACTATTATTAAAACTCGAATATTATAAAACTCAAATTTTCTTTATCAATATTTATTTTTTACGATTTTTTAATAAAATAAATGACTTTTTACGACTTTTAATAAAATAAAGAAGTTTTTACGGTTTTTTACGATTTAATGGACGACTTGGGTTTTTTTGTAAAATAAATTTAAAATATTTTTATTTAATTATAAGTAAACTGTTAAATATTATACTATAACAGAAAAATGAAATTTAAATGTAACCATAAGGTAAAATTAATAAATACTAACCTTGCACCAAATGGGAAGATAATGTTGTTTTGCGGTTGTGTCATTGCAGGGCGGATAGCAGGAATTCTCTCCCAAGCCCAAAGTTGTAACAATAAAAGGGGACCGTACACATACTGTGTGTCGGGATTTGTAGCGTGGCATAAACTTCGATATAATCGTGCCAGCACAGCATTACCCCAACTCAGCCGATTGCGACGATCCAAATAAATTAAATTTACAAGTAAATGTAAAGGTACTCTGTTTCCAGAATCCGGAAGCAATGTACCTCCTAGTATGTACATAATATAAACACGGGCCCTTTGTCTAGGACCTTCGTAACCACCCCGGACCTCTTGTTGGATTTCGGTCATTAAAGCGGTCATCTTCACATACAACCCAGATACTTGGTTCTCCATCGGCACGAAACCAAGATAAGCTAGACACATCTCGTTAACTTCCTGGGAAGTAAGTTTAAGATCAGCACCAGTGACCACATCTCCATCCACTGGCAATCCCCATAACACTTGTACATCTTCCAGAGTAACAGTAGCCTTGCCCATAGGAAGATGAAATGTATGGGTCTCCGGCCGCCATCTCTCTACAAGAGCAGTGATCAAGTGCCAGTCAATTTTATGGCTTCCGCATTCAAAAATTCCACGAAAACCCGCATCCTCGATAATTGTCATAACATTCCCCGGTATCGGATGCTCTTTTAGATGTTTCCATAATTTTCCATCGCCACGACGAACTTCCAACGGCGTGCCAAGTTTTTTGTTTTGTTCGGGATCGTTCTCGTTTAATTGAAATAACTCGAACGCCCGATGTTCTTCTTTTAAAAACAATAATTCGCCATTAATTGGACCAGCAAATATTTGTTCTTGGGCCATTGTAAAATTTTAAACAACTGTTTAAAAATATAAATATTGAGAGATTTAAATAGAGATTGAGAGATTTATAGAGAATGAGTCTCAAATATATGAAACTGGATGATTGCATGTGATTTGGATGAATGCAATGTGATTTATATATACATGCTTGGACGGTGGGGGGGGGGGGGGGGGGTTGTTCACGGGTCATTAAAAATTATAGGGGGTTGGGTTTTGGTAAAAGGCTGCAAGGACAAAGGTAGGTAGGTGTTCACGGGTGGGTGCTTTTGGGGGAGGAGGTTGTCACGGGTTTTATAAAAAGGCTGCAAGGACAAAATTTTCTGGAAAAAGCCTGCATTCGGTGGTGGTACAACCGAAGGAGACAACATTTTCTGAAAAAGTTGGTCAAAAGTGGTCAAAAGCCTGCATTCGATGTTGCTGGAACCGAAGGAGACAAAATTTTCTGAAAAAGCCTGCATTCGGTTTTCAGACTACCGAATGGTGGTCAAAATGGGTAAAAAGTGGTCAAGTGTGCAGAGCTTCCATTCGATGTTGAGAACCCCATATATATTATTTTTGAAAACAAAAAAAAAGGCAGTACTTTTGTTGGAAAAAAACAAAAACCCATCATTTCTAAAAAATTTTCCTTCTATCTCCTCCAAACAATTTCCTCTCTCTCTCTCTCTCTCTCTCTCTCTCTCTATATATATATATATATATATATATATATATATATATATATATATATATAAAATATGGTTCGAGAGAGTACCTCCATTATGCAGTGCACCAGAAGGTACCACCTTTAAAAAAACTTTTTTTAAAATTTTTTTTCATAAATATATTTTAATTAGCATTATGAAGATCGTATGTAAATTTCACATACATTCACATCTCCTAGCTCCTAAAAAGTGATGTGAACACACACTTACATGATTTTGAATACATGTGAACTCACATTTATGTTATGCATGTTTTCATGCACTTAGAGTGTTCGGATTTGCGTGAAATTCACATATGATCTTCATAATGTTAATTAAAACATGTTCATGAAAAAACTTTTCAAAAAAAATACTTTTAAGACTGGTACCTTCTGGTGCGCTGCATAATGGGTGGTACTCACTTGAACCTAAATCTATATATATATATATATATATATATATATATATATATATATATATATATATATATATATATATATATATATATATATTAATTCAACGGATGAAGAATCAAACACAAATGTGATTCGATCAATATTTATTATGCACCATTATTGTAGATTGTGTAAATCATTAGTCGTGAACCAAATGTTTGTATTAATTATAAAATCATCAATGTTGTGAATCACACATATTTGAGTCATGAATCATACATATTTGAGTCGTAGATCAATGAAATACCATGTTAGACTGGGAAACCGGAGTCCACCCATATTTGGTTATAATTAAAAAAGGGTAATATAATCAATTAGGTTTATCTTAATTAATTAATGACAACTAATAAATAATTAAATTCCTTAATTATAGGGATTTACTTCCATAACAGTATCTTCAATAAATTTAAAAATGAGTTTTAGTGAACATGTTCAATCGGATTCGACAATGGGTTTTTGTGAACATGTTCAATCATATTCGACAATGAGTTTTAATGAACATGTTCAACCGGATGTGTCAAATAAAGGTATTTATTATTTAATCAAACCGTTCGTGAAGACTCAATTTCATATACACGTTATTGAACATGTGCAATCGGGATTTATTGTGTTTTTAGTGAAAAGAAGAATGATATTAGTGATAATTTAATTCAAGGGTAAAAATAGAAAATATTGAAAATTGCAAAAAGATTGACATTAGCAATATAAATACTTTTTATTTAAATTAAAATAACATTAATATGATTAATTTTTAAATCAAAAAAATTGTACCATAAAAACGAGAATTTAATACTCTTTAAAACGAGACCGGTCATGATAAATTTTTTTCGAAAAAATTTTACGTGTTATTTTTCGTAAAAGAAAAAATTACCCAGACCACGATGCAATATAGCATGACGAGATCATTCAATGTCGAAGGAACACTTGATATCGTATATTCAACGTCGAAGTAATATTATATATCGTATATGCAACACTGCATATACATTCAATATCAACAAAGCCAAAATAATGGTCAAACTTAGTAGGCAAAGTTAGTGGATTTAGGGAGAACGATCATGATATATTTTTTTTCGAAAAAATTTACGTGTTTATTTTTCGTAAATATTTTTTTACCTAGACGACCATTCAATATATTATATCGAGATCATTCAATGTCGAATTACAGTTTATATCACATATTCAACGTCGAAGTAATACAATATATCATATATGCAACAATGTATGTACATTTGATATTAAAAGAGTAAAAAATGGTCAAAGTAGACAGTCAAACTTGGTAGGCTACTAATAATTCAATGTTAATTGCATAATTACTATTTTATCCCTAGTGTTATATTATAATCCAATGGTTTAGATTGGTTCTATAGTTCTGCACTAAATTAAGGTTCTGCAATGATCACAACCCTATACACACACACACACACACACACACACACCCACAGATAGGTTCAATGGAGAACCTTCATGCATCGAAGAACCTTCATGCACCACCACAAATGCATCACAATTCCCCCGTGATGCATCGAATTCTCGCGTGATGCATCGATTTCTACGTGATGCATTACGACTTTCTAGCGATGCAATGTGGTTCTCCATTGAACCTACCCATATATATATATATATATATATATATATATATATATATATATATATATATATATAGGGTCGAGATCTATGGAAAACTATATTAGACTGGAGTACTGGAAAACCATATCAAATCTACATGTTCATTATGATAAAATGTTAAATTTCATGTAAAATTATAATATACATATGTTCAAAATTGCATTACGATTAACTAATTCATATCATTTACATGTTCATTAAGACAAAATGTTTAATTTCAAGCAAAAATGCGTAATATACACATGTTCATGCATATTGCACATTTGAACATGTGCATATTGTTATTTTGCATGAAAATGAACATGTAAATTATGTGAACTAGTCAATAATAATGCACATTTGAACATATGTATATTGTAGTTGTGCATTAAATGTAACATTTTACCGTAATGAACATGTGCATTTAATATGATTTTCCAGTTTTCCAGTCAAAGATGGTTTTCCATGGATCTTGAACACACACACACACACACACACACACACACACACACACACACACACACACACACACATATATATATATATATATATATATATATATATATATATATATATATATATATATATATATATATATATGTATATATATATGTTCAAGTGAGTACCACCCATTATGCAGCGCACCAGAAGGTACCACCCTTAAAAGTAAATTTTCTGAAAAAAATTTTCATGAACATGTTTTAATTAACAATACACATATCATATGTAAATTTCACGCAAATTTGAACACTCTAAGTGCATAAAAACACGCATCACATAAATGCACGTTCACATACATTCAAAATTATATAAGTGTGTGTTCACATAATTTTTTAGAAGCTAGGAGATGTGAATGTATGTGAAATTTACATATGATCTTCATAATGTTAATTAAAACAGAATCTTCTGATGCGCTACATAATGGGTGGTACTCTCTCGAAACATATATATATATATATATATATATATATATATATATATATATATATATATATATATATATAGGGTTGGGTTCCGGTAAGAACCCTCATTACCGTGAGAACGTGAGAACCTCTCAAAAATTTATGCATTTAATGTATAAATTATGCATTTAATGTTAAAATTTATACATTTAATAAAAGTATGCATTTGATATTCATTTGATAAAATTTATACATTTGATAAAAGAGACGAACCAAGCGAGGGCGTAAATTCATACCTCTTCAGAGGTTTCTTCAGCTGATAATTCAGTACGCTATGGATAATGATGATGATATTCATGAAAGACCAGAGACTGATGTATATATGACTGCTGCTCTTCAAAGAATAAATCTTCCAAAGGGAAATACTAGCGTTACGGTGATGCCTATTCATCTATCATTGTTACAACGAGCAGTACAAACAGAGAGGGTACGGGAATACATAATGGAATTTCATCCGGATGAGGCTCAGTCAGAACCGACTGAGCCTAACCAATCCGAAGGTGAGGCTCGAGTAAGTGAGTCCGAGGGAGAGGAGGTGGAAGTACAACAATCAATGGGTCTGGGTGAGCGGGAGTTTTTTGAGGAAAGGGAGGGAGTAGTAGGTGAAGAAGCAGAGGCGGCCGATCTGAAAGGAGCGTCTCTGTCTTGAGAGGGCTAAAAGTAACATCTGAGGGTGATCTTAGCCCAATAAGCCAGACAACCCCGCATAAGACCATCAGTCCAATGGTCGAAACAACCCCATCCATCCACTTTATATCCTCTCAAAAGGATATTACTTCATTCCACGGGGACATTGCACAAACTCCATCACCCTCTCACTCGGAGAGTCGTGGTGTTGAAATCGGTCACACGTCGCCCCCAGTGACCATACTTCATTCGACCACATCTCACTCCCCACCCCCACACACTCAGCACGACGCCTTCGTGGTGTCCACCGATGAACGAGCTGCCTTCATGGCAGCTCCACAAACTTCCAAATCTGAGCATCCCGCAGTGGATCCAGAAGTGACGGAAGGAAGACTTGGAGTTGCATCACAAATGCCGTCAACTTCAGGCCATCCCGAGATTAATCTCGAGATGCTAACAATAGCTATTCGTGCTGTTGGTGTTGTCACCCGGGCTGACCTGGACGCCCAGAAGGAGGCTGCCAAAGAGAGACACACCGCCCTTCATTAAGGGTAAGGGTGTTGCATCTGAGGATTTGCCTCCACCAGGAACCCGATCAGACCAAGCACAGATTTCAGATCTCTCAGACAAGATAGACGCGCTTACAAGATTAATTCTACAAGTCCAGTAGCAGATCAACTCCCGTATGGACCGTCTTGAGTCTGCAGTGATAGAGATTCAATGCTGTTCTCAGGCTGATTCTCAGAAAAGAAAACATGACGATCAGGACGACCCTGATCGCCATGAGGGGGAGAAACGAAGAAAAGTTCAGTCCGAGGACCCGATAATGATTGTAGGGGGAGCCGAATCAGAGGGAGCAGACATACAAGGGTCTGGGAGACATAGGTATGGGGCTCAAGAGTTGTTAGAAGACGAGCCTTTGGTTGAAGGCCCGACTCCGTTGGATCCAATGTCAGCTATGGTAGAGTACGATCCCATATATGAAAAGGTCGAAATCATATTGGTGTCTGATACAGACTCTGATATTGATGAAGACTATCCTTTACTCACTCCAAAGCCTGAACCCGAATCATCACAAAAATCCTCCTCATCCTTCGAATTCCTAAATTCCTTGCCCATGTGCCACAACAAGATATACTATCATCCATCCAAGCTCTCTTCTCCACTCTCAAAGAATCCCCATTGATCCAGAGCCCTCCCAAAGTCCAAAGTCCTCCCCAAGTCCAAAATATACCCCAACCTCAAGCCCAGGAACCAGAGCTCTCAGGCACTAGAGTTGTAGATTCTTTTGATGAAACACCTGAAGGACCTGGTATCCACGACGAAAGTGATTTATATTGGGTAAGCTGGTATATAAAAGGTGGGGTACACTCTTTGCTAGAGGAACTAAAAGAAGAACTTAGGCAAGAACAAAGGGGGAAAACTTTTTAACTACTTGAAGCCCAGAAGGCCGAAATAGAAGGACCCCCCCCCCCCCCCCCCCCCCCCGTTCAAGGTCTAAAAGAGTTTTTAAAAAAGTTTCCGGCCGAGCAGTTCCAGAATCCGTTCTTGGAAGAAAGGTTTAAGATGGTATTCAGGAAGAAGCATGGGTCATTCAGCAGGCGGTTATTGATGGAGCTTACAAATGTTTCAAAAGCTGAACAGGCCGAATATAACCAGATGATGCTCAGGGAGAAAAAGCCAAGGGACAAATATTGGTCAAAGTCAAAGATTAAACAGCTTGTCAGTAACACCATGTGCAAGAGAGCTCGAGTGTTCTATCCTGCGTTTGAGGTTCTCAGAGAAGATGGAACAGTACAAGAATTGTTTGAGAGTGATCTAGACTATGTGAATGTGGACGACGATGAGTTTTTGCATGATAAATTGAAACACAGAATCAAGAAACGTCTGTCTCACATGATAGCTGTTGCCGCACTTACTCGAAGCATGAACCGCCGCTCCATTGTCATGTGCTTAAGGGACATTCAAATGGCAATTGAGAGCGCGCTGGTCAAAGTCGGTCTAAAAGCCCCTAAGCAAGACATTTTCCTGTTAGACCATTACCCGGCTTACAAAGTTTTACTAAGAGGGCAGCCGGGAGTTTTATTTTTTAACCAAAACGGACGGAAACGGTTTATGGGCTTTGAGAACCTACCTTGTTACTCCGATGGAACTATCAGATTAGTCAGAGCCGAACTCACAAAAAGAATACAAGAATTTGATGCTCAGACAAATCCTGAACTTAGACGCCCACCCAAGGAGATTCAAGAGATTCTCAGCGGCATAGAATATCTAAACGAGAGGCTACATATATCTTAGGCAAGTGACTAGACGGTTCGACATCATCCTTGGCCTCCGAGAATCTACAGATCATGCCCGAGTTCCTCCACAATGATCGAAAAGGGGGAGATTGTTAGATATTTAATTTCGATCTTGTGGGTTTCTTTTGTAATAAATACTATTAGTTTATTTGCTTTTAATTTATCTCTAGACGTTGTTTAAGTTGTTTCTTTATTATTCAAGTAGAGGGGGTCAAATTGTAATTTAGGGAAACTTGCTTTTAATTCCCTTGTAAAAAGGTGACCTAGGGTTTTGTGTAATCATTATTCACAATTGAGATTTCACGGACACAGCCGTCGCAAAATTTAGAGAACATTATCTTTGTCTTTTCTTCATAATTATTCTTCAATCATTGAGATTTATATTTTTGTTTGATGAATATTGTGTGATAATATACATACACAAGTGTTGATAATCTGGGAAGTCTTTTAAGAGACGACTGAGAAGCTAGGGGGGTTACGTGCATGCGTCACTGGGTCCATGACGTCTTCTTTAATACCCAATCCAACTCATGGAATTTGGTAGCTGATGTAGGAAACCCAGCAGACTGACACGGTCTTGGTAGGATTTATCTTTTCTGCTAATCCTTTCTCACCCCTCAGCTCTCGTCATTTTTCAACTGTACTCCCTCCGACCCACTTTTAGGTCATGATGCACCCCCGTCTCCTTTCGATAACCCCTCTCATTTGCATTTTATCTATGCTCGACCCTGTTAGTACCCAGTGGTAACTAACACTCCTCAACTAATTGACCTAAGAACCCTTAGTCACAAAAACTAAAGTAGTTTGCTCCTTGGGTAGGTCTTCCGGCTCTGGTTTAGACCATATGAACGATATATATGCCTAATCACACATATTGTGCATCATCGGAGTCAGCATGATATCTTCAAAGATATATCAGTTAAGCTCATGGGGTATTTCAGAAGATAGATGAGAGTTGAATGAAATATCTTGGGAAGTTTGAGAGACTGTATGAGAGAACTTCAATAGAAAGTCTAATATGAGATTTGGAAATGAATCAGACTATCATGAAAGAATTAGCTTATATGGGAGAAACTTGATGTATGAGAGAATCAGACTATGTGGGAGAAATCAAAATATTCGAGAGAATCTTAGGAAGAATGAGATCAGGATCATCATGAAGATTAGATCAATTAATCTTGGTGGAAATTTATTCAATCAGAGAATCAGATTATTCTAACAAAACTTTTTTAAAGTGTGCATTAGAGTATTCAGAATGCTTACACACTTTTCGTCAAGATGTCATCTTCAGAGCGCATCTGAAACTCCCCCTGCAAATAAGAACAGTATCAGTGAAACATAAGATGTTATGAGTGAATTTCAAGAACGAAACTCAAACTGATAAACATAAAAATAGGGAAAATTCCAGATAAGTTGCAGAACAACGGGATCTAAACTGGGTGTTTAGAAACCATCTAAACATGAAAGAACGATTTCTGATCTGTCTTGATGCAGAAGTCATTGCTTTGAGGCACAGGTTCTACTCGGAAGTAAGTAGAAGCCATTTCACCAAAGTCCGGGTTTTGATCTTAATCAAAAGCCATTACATTGAAGTCCGGGTTCCGGTCTGAAGTGATCTGAAAACAATCTGCATAAAATTAAACCACTTTTGGTACCCATCGAAAGATGGGTCCTTTCTTGTTAGATTTAGGATTTCCATTGTCATGTAACAACACAACACTAGGAATCCATTTATCATTCGACACAGGTTTAGATGCAGAACCTTTTGGAACCTATTTGTATATAGGTCCAGCTGATTTTGAAACCGCCTTAGGTAATGTAACAACCTTTGGCCTGGGTGACTTTGGAAATGCCTTAGGCTTGGCCTTTGGCGATGGTTTTTCCAATTTGTCAGGCGGTGATGAGGCATGCACTTTTGTTTTCTTAGATTACTAGAAACATGCTTTCCAGGCACATTGACACTACTATCGATTTTCACAAAAGATTCAGGCATGACTGCCTTTTTCACAACGAAACTTTGAAAATCAAGAGATGTTATTTTAGGAATCCTCCTTGCATGATCGGTAGGTGCAAAACAATGAGAGTCTGTACGTTTGGAAGACTTAGATTTGGAGAAATTTCATTTATGAGTGGGTTTCTTGGAAGACTTAGATTGACTCTGAGTCTTCTTCGAAACCTCAGCTTTTGAAGATTTTGAACACTCACCTTCAAAAATGACAAAAGGAACTTCAATCTTAGCTTTACCTTTTTTAGAGGATGTAAGACAGACTTTGGTAGGATGAGAAACTGTTGAAGCCTTTAATTGAGAATTTAATCTTTCTGAAACCATGTCAATTTTTTCTTTGTAGATAATTGATTCTACGTTTTGTTCAAAAATTTGACTCGCCAATTTTTCCTCGCTCTTGAGAAAAGCTTCTTGATAGTCAAGAGCTTCTTTCGAGCTGTCCTTAAGTCCTTTTCTAAAATATTTATTTTATGTTGAAGAACCTTTGTAGGAATATAAGGACGAGGGATTGGCTTGACAGGTTCGGTATCCAATTCTTCTGATGAATAGATAGGTAAGCAGTCTTCCTCTGGAGTAGGTACTCTAGAAGAATAGCTCTCATTCAGTTCATCATATTTTAAAAAGATTTCATTTTCTTGATTTTCACTCCGTTTCTCATCCTCTTGGGTTAAGACTTCTTCCAATGAATCGAAAAAGAAAGACTTAAACCCAGCACCCATATACATCATATCATAAAATATAGGTAAAACTTGTTGAACCTTTTCCAAATACTTAGGATTTTTAAAACCAATTCCTTGTTTGGAATGATAAAACCTAGTCTCTTTGGGTTGGTTTAAATGAATAGCTTGTTCAGTTTGACTCCGTTTTATAAATTCATCATCTAGGATCTTTATTCGTGAGTACAAACCTATTCTCTCTTCTTTAATCATTTTGTATTGTTCTAGACTGTCTAAGTTTTCCATGCTTACGGACTCTAAGCGTTTTGAAAGAACAGATATTTTAGACTTCAAGGAATTCTTTTCCTCAGTGATTGTATCCATACAACTCTTAAGGTAAGTCTTCCTATCCTCAGCATCTACTTTTTCAATTAAAACTTTCTTTAACCCCACATAGTTGTTGTGCCACTTTTTTATACACAGTGGGTTGTTCTTTTTCAGCAATCAATTCGTTCTTTAATTCATGTAGTTGAGCATGCAGTTCATCACATTCATAACTAGATTTAAAATCAGATAAGGATTGTGTATAAGATAAATCAGACGAAGATGAAGAACTTTGTACATGTTTGGAGTGGTTCATGAGACAGACTAGAGATATATCAACATGATGGTGGAGTGCAAAAGGTGGATCTTCTAGATTGGAAACTAGAAAAACTCAGAAACTTCACAAGTTCGGATGTATACGAGGTTGGTAACTTGGAGAAACTTGGATCAGAAATGGGTTTTTGACGTTGAAATTTCAGCTTTTCTATAGAAAAATGACCGTAACTTTTTTCAGTAGAAATAGGCCTTGAAAATTGAACGAACCAACTTTGCCTAATCTAGAAATTGTAGATCTCGTTTCTAGCTTCGTTTTGGTGTATGGTAGGCCGTCTAACGATGTTCCAGTTATGGCCTCTGGAAGCACAGAATGTCAAAAGTTCGGATAGACCCGAACCCGAAATTTCGGATGGGTCCGAATTTCATATGGGTCGTAGATCTCGTTTCAAACTTCGTTTTGACGTATTGTAGGCCGTGTAACAATGTTCCAGTCAAAAGTTATGGCCTCTGGAAGCACTAAACCGAGAATAACACTTAAGAAATTACCGATTAACAATTTCAACGATTAAACAAGAAAAACTTGAAATTATTGAACAAGAAATGATCGAAATCAGTATTAATTGCTTATGATTATGGAATAGAAAACCAAACAGAAACAGAATATTAACATAGAATTAAGAGCAAAACCTTTGATTTTTGCGAAGAACACGAAGAACAATTAGATTTAAAAAATGCAATTACTCCTTGGATACTTCAAATTAGATCATGAAAATTTCCAGAACAAATTACTAACATATAAGATCATTCATGCAAAATTTCAGATCCTTTCAATAAGTAGATCACTCAAATAAAAAATATAGTCACAAAAACATAACCGAAAATGACCAGAATAGTAAAATTGCGATTACTCCCTCGATATTTGGAGTTAGCCTCTGAAATTTGGATAGGATGTTTCTGGAATATACTCTCACAACATATCCAAAAATCAGCTCAAACGGATATCGTATGAAGTTTTGGTGATTTTTTGAAGTTTCAGCCTAATTTCATGACGTTTTTTGTGAAGAACACGAACAAATCTGAGATTTCAAGTTTAAATCCAATCTTCTTGCTCTGATACCAATTGACAACTTTGATTCCTTGCACTCCAACACATAAAATCAAACGATTTGTATTAAGAAATATGAAGATTACAAGAGAGAATTTTGATACTCAATCTCTAGGAATTTCACACTCAAGAACACACACACTTAGGGTGGACACTAGATGGTGGCTCCTTTGTGGTTTCACCTAAAACCCTAAGAGAACTATATTATTTATACCTAAGCTGACTTTGGGGGTTTGTCCAAACACTCCCCTTAAAGTCTTGGAAATAATATTCCCTCCAAAATAAACTATTCCTAATTATAAATTGAACCTAGACTTTTATTATATTTAATTATACACTATTTTAGGGCTAACACACGAGTCTTTAAAATTTAACCTACTTATGATTCTTGATAACAAACTGATGCCCCAATGCTCAAACTGTGATAAAAACCAAAGTCATTTTCATGTTGATCTCACAATAAGACACAACCAAGATGGCCAGCTTTGAATACAAACAACTCACATATACACAACCACCAACATATTTGCAGCAACCATTTGGAAGAAACAAGCGCCTGTAATTGATTCAACAATTAACGTGTATCTTTCATCCTACATTAAGCAAAATACACATTGTCTTATTCTTCAAGTATCAAGATCATACAAAATTATCATGTACAAAATAAAGATCTAGGATTTTCACATCCAACTTATCAATAGCCGCAACCTAATTGCACGACAAGCATCAATATATGATATCAAAATTTTGGCAATCACAAATAGAATGTAATCTACTACTTTAGATTGTTTCATTTGGTTTCTCATTGATGTAACTTCCAATAGTTTCTTTGGGTTAGCATGTTCTATTTCTCATCCTAGGAGACCACTTGGTTTGCTGAAACATACAGTAATACAACTTTATTGACAACATAAATTACAAATGTGATTTGATACGATCAAGCGTAAGACATGATCATACAGAAGCCATATTATATATACAAGTAAAAACAGTATCGCTATTACATGGATCAACAACAATATCCCTATTTTTCATAAAATCAAATTTATACAACATACTGCTGCAAGAGACGTGACAAACATATACGAGAGACTGAGAGACAATGAAAAGCAAGATGCAAAGAAAACAGATAGTTATCTGGGCTATTGTTATCAAAGTGGGAAGTAGAGGTGGAGAGTGTGCAGTTACTCGGCAACGATGGCAAGAAGCAAGGGTGAACATAGTGTGTGGGTTAGGACAAGGAAAAATCATGTGGGAGAATACGACCTAGCACCCCATCTTTTTTCGAAGTGAAAAAGATTTGTTTTTTTCTATTCTCTCCTCCCAAACAAATCTTCTTTTGGAAAACAAACGCCATGGTAAATAAGAATATACAAAATTGTTAGGTGAATTGAAGAGAATCAAACGATTATGTTAACCAATAGATAAGCATATCCAAATCAATAACATCTTTCCCTTTACATTGTAGTTGGTATTAGATAAAACATGTTAGTGTGTAATGAAACACTCTATGATTCACATAATTAATGATTCCAAATTATTTAATTTAAAACATTTTTTCAATTCATTTCAAAAGTTTTCCAACTTATATACTAATTCTATTAGTAACAAACTATGATAATCAAAATATTAGCAAAATGATATTTAAACTTACTGGGATATCTATTAGATACAAAATCCTAACTAAGTAAGTAACTCGACCAGAACAACATATGTTCAAAACTAAATCAACAGGTCCAGCTCTAAACTTCACTTCACATCAGACTTTTCTCGAAGACCCGTCTACTTCTTTACCTTTCCTTCCTGAAATGTAAAAATCTCAACGACTAAGTAAATACTTACACAGTTCAAGAGTAACAATTTACATATCATATACACGATCAAATAACTGTGTGGATTCAAGTCAAGTCAAATGCAACAGTCGTATTACAAATCAAATGTTAAGTGATAGAGTTCATTCATACTCCCGTTGGAACGTCATGAAAGCTACAACGGTGTACCATTCACAATACAAACAGCAGTGAGATATCTCAGTTCAATGTGCACATGACTAACGATTTCAATTCATGTTTAATTCAAGATGAATTCAATGAGTTAAATGGCAATAGAATAATCGTATATAATGCACAAATATAGAATGTTCTAAAAAATGATACATGTCACAAATGATTTATGAACAAGTCATACATCAAATACATGGGAACACGCTTCAATACTCATATATGAATGTAAATTAGTTAATATATCACTCACCATATATCGCAATAGAAGCTATTAAACTCATTTCAAATCATAGTTAAATCCCTTTGTGGAAAGTTACCAAACCGAAACAATGATCAAACTAAGTCAAAGGTCACAAATAGGTCTTACTTATGTCCCAAATGTCTATCATAATGTGCACTGAATAGGTGCAATATCTATATAAACACACGAATTTAAACAATTCAAAGCTAAAAATTGACAGCTTTTTCGCCCGACCAACTGTAATCAATGACATTTTTAACCTATTATAAATCATTTTAGCTTCTGGGATGTAAAAATAAAACAAAGTACACTCTTCTACCTTTCTAACGATATAAAGAACACCCAAAACGAAGATTCCATTGATTTTATAGGGTTTTTTTGAAAACAACATGTTTGTGCATGTCAATACCATGATCAATTTAAGCATATACAATGGTACAAGTCCCAAAAGCCTCAAAAATCAAAATCATACCTCAACTCCAAATGAGTTTCAAATTCAGATTTAAACACCAAATAATTCTTTAATTCCAGTCGTGTTTTCTGCTACGAAGTTTAACCAAACAAAATTAACAACTTAATTTATAAACTCAAGTCAATAATATGAACCAAAACTCAATTTCAAGCCAAAACATGACTAATTACCTTATGGACTTAACACTCTTAATTGATCTTTAGTTCAATAATTTCAATCTCAATTTGCCAAGAATAACTTGAATTGAAGATTGATAAAGATGGAGGGAGATGAAGGACCTAGGTTACAAAAAGTTTAGGAAAATTATAAGAGTTTAATTACATAAATAGAGTTTTTAACTCTTTTAAATAAAAAAATGGTAATAATAAAAATATTATTTAGTTTTACTCTTTTTAACAACTTAACACCTAAAACTTACAGATGTAACCCAAATAACTTCTTGAGCTCAAGAAGCCTTCAAATTTCTGGTTTTTCACAAAAAAAAAAAAAAATCTTCCTAGAATAACAATCAAGTTTGCTTAAATTGCATGATATGACAACAAACTTTCAATATGAGTTGTTCTTCGACGAAACAACACCTTAAAAATCTTTTAAAGATACTATTCCTATAATAATATTACACTTCCCACTGTAAATTTGTATTTTCACTCGTTATAATGCTATTCTTTGCATAAAATAGCAATAAACTTTAATTTGACGTCCAAATTTGACAAGAATTTTTGGAAAAAAGTCCAAAATCCTTAGAAAATACCAAATATATGAACACATTTCATAATTCATTGATATTTCATACTTTTGGGCATTAAAGTACCAAAAGTTTGTTTAAAATATCAATGAACTTTCATTTGATGTCGGATTTCAATGATTCTTTTTACAACGCATCCAAAATCCTTTAAAAACATCAAACTTATATAAATATTTCATCATTCATTGTTATTTATTGATTCTGTACATTAAAGTCTCATTTAGTCATTCTTTGACTTTTAAAAGGCAAATACGAGACTTTTGTTATTTCATCAATTTTGTGAACTCTATATACATATTTTAACGATATTTAAAGTTAAGAATTACCTGAGAATAGCGGGTGTTACATGTAACACTTTCCACCTTTCACATAATAAGGATATTGAATGACCAACTTAATTATTTTAATTGTTAACTTATCTTTGGATTGTTTCTGCTCACAAACTCGACAACTATCTACATACACTCACTGTAATCAGAATGGTGCAATGCAACACACTTTCTTTATGTATCAAACAAAGCAACCTGTTGGTTTTGTCAAATTATGTTAAGTGTGAAGTCATATATGAAATGTTCATGCTAACAGGACATGTATCTACATACACGAACTGTGGTTGGAATGGTACAATATAATGTTTGAAAGCATAGTGAAACTAACCTCCTTATGGGTGTGGATGTATGGTTGACACATCAGTTTGTATGTTTTGGTAATCGTTGATTGGCAGGTTAGCCACTGTCACATGAGGAAAGAAAAAAATATAATGAAGTATAAAGATAAGAAACAACAATGTTTATCTAAAATCTATTAAATAAGAACAATATAAGGATCTAAAATGTCATTTTAGTAGGACCGGCAACGTATTGCATGTATAATAACTATGAGCACTTGAAAGTGAACAAAGCAACTAACAAAACCAGGAAAATCACAACCACTGAACAATGTTTATATATAGAGTCAAAACATATTGTTATTAGAAATGGAAACAAAAACGGAAAACATAAAACATAAATTGATGATTGATTAAACTTGCATCGTGTATGTTAAACAAATTGGATATCAGCTTTCTTTATAAAAGACTTATTTTTGTGCATGGTATGGGGATACGGGTAATTGGTTTCTTTATTATTACTTCATGGATAGACTATTGTATTTATGACAATTTGGAGATTGCTTTAATCAACTTCTAGTAAATTAAGTAAATACAATCAGAATTACAATACAAAACTCTTATGAAGTAAAATTTTAACAAATCAAATTCTCTAAAAATAATTTTAAAATCATTTAATATCAATCAATCCTAAGCAAAGTCCATATGTTAAATGCAAAACCACAAATTGCATAAAGCTGAAGTTAATAGAAATCACATACTATTTCTTCCCTGATCAAAGTGTAAACGGTCTTATATAGGCACGAGCCAAACGGTTGGTGGGTGGTTCCACCAGCCAAGGTATATAGCCACAATTAAGGAAATGCAATTCAGTACATGATGAAATATAAGATATAGTAGAACCAGTTTTGATTATATACATCCAGACCAATAAAAACTTATTCATACCATTAAGGCCATGCAATTCACTCGATATAACCTCTTAGAACATCATAACCACCACAGAACATGATAACCTAAATACAGATGCTACTAAGATCAATATAAGGATAGATAATTCAGCTCAAGTGCATGCAAGGATATCATACAAAAGCAACAAAATTAAATTAATTCATTAGAGGTGAATAATAAACCAATATTTTAATAATAACATGTAAAAGGTAGGAACTATTCTTGAATGATAGAGAAAAATGAGAAAAAGTACCAAATAATTTAATGGCCAGTATTTCAGGTTTGTGATGAATATACTTAGAGAAAAATTATAAACAATTTAGATAAAATAACTAAATAAGAATTCAAGATTTTTCAAATCCGTAAGTCAACCAAAAATCACCCGCATACTTATGTTTTCCCATAACCATATCCATAACTTAGTTGTTCCCAATAGATAACATAATGTCCCAAATGTTAATTTATCGTTTATTAAACTCATCAATCACGCCATAATTTAGTTAATTTGGATGTATATTGGATAACATGAAAGTAATCAATATTATTGTGTGAGGTTCATAAATGTTAATTCTTACCTATCTAGTCAAATAATATCTTATATAACGTTACAAACAACACAACAAATAACCATAAAATTTATACAAATAGATTCAAGAAAAACATAGTAAAGTAACAAACTTGATTAAGAAATATAAGTGTAGGGCCAACAAGGTATGCAAATTTTCTTTTGAGTTTATAAAAAATTTTAAAATTAAAATCCAAATGTCTGGCAAACCATATGGGGACAACATTGTGGATCTCTTTGGTTTCATGACCTGCAACTCTCAATGTCTCAGTTATCTGAACCACCGAGGTGAGGGTTCATGACGGCCAATCTAGAATCTTAGGACTGTAATTTCTTGACAAAGAAAAAGTAAGTCATATAATAAATCTAAAAGGAAACATGCCAAGAGAAGCAAAATTTTGAATCTATTAAAATTATGTGTATATTGTCATCCCTCCGAAAGGTAAATTATCCCATTAGCGTTTTGAATCAAGTAAAATTTTGAATAAAACGAATGCGAGAGAAATAGCTGAATATCATTTCAAGTTATCCCAACTATTCTGACATACAATTACTCAAGCTGCTAATATATGTTTTCCAAAAGTGAATTATGCTAGTCATCTTAACATGGCTGATCAAGGATTCAACAAGATTAAGAATGCAACTTATTTCACACCCCCTGGTTCCTTCCTGTTACACTTTTTCTTGTCTAATTCGTTATATGTACTTTAAGTTAGACTGATTTTAGCAACCAAGAAGGTTTGCTAAAGCACCAAGAGCCACATGCCATTAACGTGTTACCACTCTCTCCCTAAAATCGGAAACTGAACTGGAAAGTAAATATCAATTTACTATCATGTAATGGGTCGTCAAAAGCATCCAATTGTAGAATATATATAAAGTTCAACACCTATCAATATATTAATTTATTTATTCCATATTATAATATGTATGTATATTCCTTATCATAGTTGGTTCTCGTATCTTTATAACCATAATGAAAAAGACAGTAAGAGACCTAATATGACAAAAAAAATTAAGATTCTAACTGTCATGTAAGTAAAACCAAATAAAATGTGAGCAAGTTACTAAAAATATGAGTTCGTGTGTAATGAATTATACTTGTCATCCTATGTCTAAGCATTAGAAAAACATTCTTTAAATCAAATATGCAGACCATAGACATTACAATAGTCTGTACACCTTTTTTCTAAAAAAGTTCTATAAAGATATAAACAAAAAACCAAATGCCACATATTATTTCAAATAATTTGAAGCCTTGCCAACATGATGCATGTCAAGGTGCAAATACTAATTTAGAAACCTAAGGTACAAAACAATCAATCCAAAAAGAATCATCTCAAAATTCCTTAGCAATTGTCATCAAGGACATTGGAAGGAAAGGATATGGTTATGAATGGAAAATTGTCAAAGTATATTAACTAAGACAAATTTGTGCACTATATCTTGCAAATGATCAAGAAAAACAAATATCATTTTACATTAGCCTCATAATTTATTATAAAAGTGAACCAACTATAACAAGTAACAACCACTCTTGTTGTTCCATCACCAATTTCATAGTAATGACTACGTGATAGTAACATTATAGATTTTATAGCCCAACAAACTAAAATTTGGTTTGTCTCTAATAGTAACCTCATAGATTGATGCTAATTATGAAACAAATTGGCAAAGAATTCATACCTCACTTTAACAGAATCCAAAACTCAAATTCCTCTGTCTGACATTTATCTTTGAAGCACAAATGGTTTCATTCTCTTAATCTGCATATGACAATCAATCCAAAGATTGAATGCTGAAATAAGACCAAGAAGTTATATCCTCTAAGAACACATCAAGAAATTAAATAAAATCAACATATTCAAAATCAACAAAACTGAGTTAGGCGATTGCATGAGGGAGATGGATTTGATTAGGATGTGGAAGAATGGGGTTAGGGTTGGGAAAGGGTATGATCTTCTTATAATCAAAGAACAATGAAGTCGCATTGACACAAGATTAGAAATAATAAAAAATTAGGTGTTTTAACAACAATAAATCAGAAACTGAAACCAGAAATCAACAATGATGAGACCAATTTGTGATGACAAGCAGCAGACAACTCGAGGGATGGATGTATATTTTCAGTGATACGGTAAAGAAGAGAGTGGACCAGGAAGTGGGAATGAACTGAATGAAATCATGAATGAGGGGCAAGATCATATTTCTACTTAAAATTTTCAACAACCATCTAAGTTGTTTTATAATAGTATAATAGATTAGTACTCAATAAATAACTAATTAACCTCTATTATGATGGAATTAATAGATATAATATCTAGCATCTACCTAAAACATTTATCTTCTTTAGACTCTTGCATCAATCTGGGATCCATCCTAAGACTACAAGATAGTTTAAGTGACGAGTATTTAAAGAACATAGAGTCTGCTTCATGATCAGACACATCTAGGTTTGTTTATGTCATTGTATTCCAGGTGATGATATTGGCATACGGTAAACCATTATGATAAACTCCAATGGTTCTGAACGTATTTATGATATTGTTAGTTTTTCTCCCTGTCATGTGAACAACAATCTAAGAGAAAGATATGTTATTTCAATATAAAACAAATCGGTACAGGCTGAAATTCTTCGTACCTCTAAATTAAGTAAACCACCCGAGTTTCCCGACATAGATTCTTGATCTGATTGTGTGATGGGGGTAACAGCTAGAGATGATGTCAAATGAGGGAATAAATCTGAAGGAAAAAATACATTAACTCCCAAGCCTTAACCTGGTAACAGCTTCTATGAACATTAACCGGTAGCTATTGACCAAACAAACACCATCAAGAAGAAAGGAAGAATACGAATGTCAACAATAGGTGATTTGCATGACCAATTTTTTAGTATCACCAATCAACAAAGCAACCATTAATAAAGGGATTTTCAATTCATAAAATTTACCTGTAAAATATTGTGATTATTTAGAGCAACCCAGAAGGACTTGATGATTAGTCTTCATTTTGTTCAAGTTTAAAAACATGATCTTTTGAGTTTTGATTTACCAATTGTGTCTCAAACATTCATGGATAATATAAGGAATGATAATTGTAGCTATTAAACATACTAAACGTATATAGTTCATTGTGAAAGAGGAGTATCACATTACAAAAACGTTTACCTTTGTTAGGAAAATTAATGGTGTAGAAACAAATAATGAAAATGAAATGAGTAAAAAGAAAAAGGAACAAAGAAGTTTGATACCAAACTGGTAAATTACATCGTGACACAATAATCAAGAATCCCACATTAAACCAGGTACTAATTTTCTTTTCAATGGATATCAAGTATTCAATAGAGCCTCAATTGCAAAATATATGAGATTTCTCCTTTTGGAAAAAGAAAAAAGTAATTCCTTCAAATTCCACCAGTTTATGTGTGTAACAAGATTTCAATTTGTATAGAAATGAATGTACCAATTGTGAGAATTTATGTAGATATGAAATAAAATTTAACATCTTAGAGTTTCTTTATGCTCGTGACTTTGTAGGATAAGAGAAGGAATAATAGGATTCAAGTGCAACCCAAATGTTTTCGACCCCGGTTCAGTCCTGTTTGTGATTACATGAAGACGAAGTAAACCCACACGAATCACTATTATTATTCACAAACTAAAATTCTAACTTGAAATTGGAGGCGATAATGCAAAAATTGGTTGAAGAAAAGGAGATTGTAACCCAACTCCATTCGATTATGCTTTGCTTCTGGTTTTGCTGAATTGTATGAATATGAACCAAAGTTGAAGTGTAAATCAAAGAAACACAAAAAATTGGTAACCTACCTGATCCAGACGACGAAGACGCAATCGAAGGTCTAAGGATTGGAAAAAAAATCGAAGGTTTGGGGATTAGAACTCAATCGAAGGTCTGGGGATTGGAACTCAATCAAAGGTTGATAACTGAAAGATTGGTATCGCAGGATTGAAGCATGGATAGAGTAAAAATTGAAAACCTAGATTTGCCTTTGAAATAGGGAAGAGAAGGAAACGTAGAAGATGAAGCGAAGCAAAAAGGATTGTGAAACGGGGGATGAAAATGACCTGGAAACCGCTTGGGATGATATCAGAAGGAAGATGAAGAAATCCGACAGACATGAGAGGAAATCGATCGAGGTATACATGGGAGACAAAGAACGTCTTTTGTCACAAGGATGCAGAAGAAGTGGGTTTCGCAATCAAGGGTTTCCAGCTTTCCATCGTAGAAGCAGAGAAGGAATGAGAAGAACGTGGGGAGCGGAAGTTTACATACTGATGGTGTCATTTTTTAATTGGGTTTATACTGAATTTTCAACATTAACTGTCATGGGAAAGGTAACTGATCAAGGCCCTTTATAATATAGTAATAAATAATATATATATATATATATATATATATATATATATATATATATATATATATATATATATATATATATATATATAGTGAGGTTCAATTGAGAACTTTTATGCATTTAGGTACCTAAGAACCATCTTACGGCCGTTGGATCAAGTCGATCTCATAATGCATCATACCTTATGCATCTCGTGATGCAACATATTATATGCATCTAATGAAGGGTAGTTTAGGAAAAAATTCTAGTTTATTAATTTTAATTTTATATTAATTGAATATTGTATCAAATATTTAAATAATAAATGTTAAATAAATTTAATTACTACACTTCCAAAATTAATAAAAATAATACAAATTCAAATTAAATGATGAAGATTTATATGCGTCGTTGTTGTTCATACTTCGTGTTCATCATCTTCATGCATTATCTTCGTGTTCATCAACTTTATATTCATCATTCGTGATGCATCAAATGTGTTCATCTAAAAACCTTAATCTAACGTGTTGCAACAACATGTTTATCCAAAAATCTTAATCTAACATGATGCATCAACATCCAAAAAACTTAACTAACGTGCTTTTATGCATCATCGTTGTTCAATTCATTGTTCATCATCCATGTTCATCATTCATCGTTCATCATCTATGCATCATCATTGTTCATCATCCATCTATGCATCATCATTGTTCATCGTTTATCATCCATCTATGCATCGTTTTTGTTCATCATCATTGTTCATCATCCATCTATGCATCATCATTATTAATCGTTGTTCATCGTTAATCATCCATCTATGCATCGTGTTGATCATGATCCTCACTGGTTGCATCTCTTGTTCATGTTCATCATCATCGTTGTTCATAGTTCATTTTCGTCTTCAAATCATCATCACAAGTATACAAACACAGGACTAAGAACATAGAGAATGAACCTACACAACCTAGATATATAACTAAATGGGAAAAACTAATATCAAGTAAAAAGTTAAAATAGAACCTATTAATGACAACATGAAATTATGGTGGACAAAACAAATGCATGACCACCATAATAATGAATGGTAAATTATAAAAAGACAAACGTATTGCAGAAGAGAGGGATTCACATCTCACTAGGGGTGGCAAACCAAACCCATTTGCTTCAAATTGGGTTGTGTTGGACCTTTTTTTTAACTCTAATGGGTGTGTTTGGGTTCCCCTAAATTTATATGTTGGTTGATATGGGTGGGGAAAAAATATTTGCGGGTTGAAATGGTTTTAAGCAAACCGCGGGTTGAAAAATTTCATACCGTACCGAACCGGTACCGATCGAATTTCGTAATCTTTCATTGAAAAAGTGGAAAAAACCGGAACCAAATCGGAACCGGTACACTTAGGGGTGAGCTCGGTACCGTACCGTACCGAACCGGTACCGATCCCGAAAATACCGAAACCGAATTATTAGTTTTGAAAGAACCGAATACCGAACCGTATAATTTTATATGGTGCCGGTTCGGTTCCAAATACCGAATTTTAGCTAATTTAAAAACCGAATACCGATTTTACTAATTTGAAAACCGAATACCGAACCGAATATATTAATTCGGTACCGGTACCGGTTCGGGTTCGGGAAATGGTACCCGTCGCTCACCCCTAGGTACCCTTTGTTTCGATTCTCGGTCTTAAATTTTTTGTTTCTCGGTTTAGTTCGGTTTTGGACCGTTGCACACCGTTACACGCACATATATAACAATGATTTATATACACACACACTTTAAGAAGGTTAGTTTTTTATAAAATAAACAGAAAATGTAAGATTTAAAATTTTTTTAAAGTGTTTTTATCTAATATTAGTAATAGTATTTTCATTTTATATAAATTATATAAAAATGTTATTTATTATGATTTGAAAAAGAGGTTACGGATTAACCGAACCCGTTCAACCCGAACCCGTTTTAACCCGCGCCCGTTTCGACCCGTACTTGTTGTGAGCCGAACCCGTTTTAACCCGCACCCATTTTGACCCGAACCCGTTTTGGCCCGTTACCCAAACCCGCCCAACTTGCCCGTTTTGCCACCCCTACATCTCACGGAGCATAATCTTTAAATGGGGAGAGAGAGGGAGGTAGAGGGATGGTTAGAGAGAGAGAGAGAGAAATGGGGAGGAGAATTAGGAATGTAGTTACTATGAGATTTTAATTCCAAAATTAATTTTTAATTATGTTTTAATGATTTTTAAAAATATTTTAATTATCATATCTTTAGTTTTCCCTAAATGCCCTTTGTGAACCCTTGGTAAATTATAATATGCACAAAAGTTCCTCGAGGTTCTCGATGCATAAAAGTTCTCAATTGAACATCTATATATATATATATATATATATATATATATATATATATATATATATATATATATATATATATATATATATATATATACTCGTTTAGGCTCGAGAGCTCGACATGGAAGTTCGGGCTGGAGCTCGTTTACTAAATGAGTTTGAATTTAGGCTCGAGCTCGACACAGACTCATTTGACTAGGGCTTTTAACAAGTTGAGCTCGAGTAGCTCGGTTCATTTACGCCCTTACTTACCTAATTCTACCCCTTCTTTAACTTACCCTAATGTCGTAACCTGTGTCAATCCCAGATGTACATGATCAACCGATGAGGATGGCGATGGCATTGTCGGCAATGGCAGAGACGGAGTGAATAGTCGAAGACAGTAACTGCGGAGGCAACAATGGTAGCGCGATGGTGGTTGTGGCAATGATGAGAGAGGTGACGACGGTATCATATCATTCAAGCGGTTTTCCTCGTAATCTAAGTTGACTTTTTGGTTTCCCATATATGTATGAAAATAAAGCAACAAATTTCTGTCAACAGTGATACTCATTTTTATACCAGTCTACTTTTAAAGTTACTCATACAACGATCGCTAATAATGAATTAATGATCATTGAATATATATACTAAACATTCCCTTTTTGAATTTCGGTTTATAATTAATATCAGTTTCGATGCTCATTTTAACTCGACTCTGGTCGGTTTGCCGGTAGCAAAGCGTATGACATACAACGTACACAGGGCCGGCCATGGGCCTGGTCCACCTGGGCCACCGCCCAGGGCCCAATCAATCTAAGGGGCCCAAAAAAAGTTTAATATGTTAATATAGCTCAGCAGTCCAGTATTAGGTTATATGTGTTTTGCGCGAAAAAATCACAAATAATGTCTTGGTTCAGCTGGTAGTCATCTCACCTTGGAACTCTAATGGCATGGGTTCGATCCTCATTGTGTGCATTTTTTTATTTTTTTATATCTCACCGCTATCACTTGGATTTTCATATATAAATATCGTCTATTTTCTTTATATCAATATACAATCCATCAAATTTAATATTCATATTTTTGTTTTTCAATGAGTTTGAAATTTTATTTTTGTTTATCACATGGTTTATGTTATTTATTATACGATTATTAAAAATACTAATGAGATATGTATTTATTTCTTGAGATGTTATTTTTTTTAACACATATGTTACTATTTATATTATGAATCATTTAAATTTTAAATTGTTGTTTTTCAATTTACTAATAAATATATAATTTAATATTGTATGCAATTTTTAGCCCATTTATAATCATACGATGTTAATATTAATTAATTTATTTTTTTTTTGCGGTTTTGGATTGAGGAAAAATTCAGAGAAACACCATGAAACCATTACACGATGACAGATTGTGAAGTTTTTAAAGATATGGCATTGACAATAGTGCAACAAAATCAATATTATTTAATTGTAACTTTTTATACGAATATTGCTTATATATATAGAGGACCTCTTTTAATTATATGCCCCGGGCCTAAAAAATGATAGGACCGGCCCTGAACGTACATGCCACCAAGCAAGCCTTGTAAGGACTAATCATACACGAAAGAAACAGAGAAAACGACCCTTTGTATTCTAACAATTTAGCATCGCTTCATCTAGGGGTGAGCAAAAAACCGAACCGGAAACCCAAAACCGGGAAAACAAAACCGAAATAACCGGAAAAATGGGAAACCGAAAAACCAAAAAAATTGGAACCGAAAAAACCAGAGTAAATGGTTTGGCTTCGGATTCCCTCTTAAAACCAAACCGAAAAAACCTAACCCAACCGGTTTTTTAAATTAATTTAATTTTTATAAACATTTTATATATTAATTAAGTTATTTCTACTTTCACTCAAATTTAATGTTATGTCATACTCCTATATTACAGGAAGCAATTTTTCAATTGTATATATAATTGATATTTATGATGTTAAAATGCTAATTAGTTGACATTGCTAATAGTTATGCTTATTTTAATTATATGTGAAGCAGAGAATGCTAATTAATTAGTATAAACATTATTATTATATTTCCACATGATGAAATTACTTAAATTAATTCAAAACCTAAGTTAACAAGTTTAATAAACTAAAATATCAAACTAACTAAATTAATATTTAATATCCAATTTTATTAAATCAAAGTATCAAACAAACACATAAGTCGGTTAAAAATCTAAACGTAAGCAGCTATTTTTTAATAATTTATCAAATAGTGTTTAACTTTAGTATAGAAAAGCATAAGTTTAGTAAACAAAAATTCAATTTTATTTAAAAAAATGTCTAAGATATTTCGGGTTTAAACCCAAAAACCAAACCGTTTTCGAAAAACCAAAAAGCAAAAAACCCACGGGTGTAAACCAAAAAACCGATAATCCAAAACGAAAACCGGAAAACCGAAGCCGAATGGTTTCTCCATTTCAAAAACCGGAATTTTCGGTTTGGGGTTTCGGCCAAAAACCAAACCACCCTATACTTATCCCTAGTTTGATCGACCATGTAACAAGCCTTGCAGTTGACGTGGTTGCGTTTCAAATAGTTTGCGATTGCTTATCATCCTAAAGGTGTTCAAATAAAACCGAGAAACCAAACCGCTTGATCCGAAACCCCAAAAAACCAAAACCAACATGTCATGGGACTAACAGGTTTTCATTTTTTAGAATACCCGGGTAACCAACCGATTATATATAAATACAATAAGTTAATATCTTCTATTTATAATTTCATTTACTCATCCTAAAAGATTAAATACTAAATTTTTAAATGAAGTTTTTATTGTAATTGTTTTCTTAAATACATTTAACTTAACTTAAAGTTTCTAACTAAATAATTTAGCATAAATTCGTATTTAAAAAGAATCCACGTTTTCAAGCGTATTTTTTTTTTTTTAAATTTTAATCTGCTTTAAAGTATATAACGAGTAACCAATATAGAATTTATGTATTGATAAGAGACGAATAGTTAACCTTGTCACCGAAAGTGCGAAATCCAAACGTATATCGATTTCGTATCACGTGTAAACCAAACACCAACGTGTTAAGTCGTCACATGTACAACAGTAACACCAACAAAGGCATATCAACATGCCCGACAACTACCCGAATCTACACAAACAACGAATCAAACACGACACTTAACTACATGTACAAAAAGACCGATGCCGGAAGCTAAAAGCCCGACATTATGAACTTTAGTGTGTATTCTTAAAATCACTTCTTCCCACTTTCTTTAGTATCGGGTACTTTCATGTCCATGTCAATGAGCGTGAAATCGTATGGTGCAGAAGCCGGATTCGAGGCATCAAATAGCAACGACGAGTTCATTGCCTCTGGTTTAGTAGTTTCTTGTGCGTGTTTAGCGTTTGGAGATGGGGATCCTTGTCCGTCTTTGTATGTTTGTTTGTTTTTCCTAACGTTATCCATTTCTGATCCGATTGGGACGAAAGTCCGAGCTCTATACTTCCTTGCACCTTCGTCACCCGTATCGTTACTATGGTTGTAGAGTACGTAATCATGGTAAGCCGGAGCAAACTGCAAGAAAAGTAAACGCTCCATCGATTACAACACACAATACATGCATCATTCAATATATAACGGGAAAAAAAAAGGTCGCGGAAGCAAGGACAGACCTGGTGAACAGTGTCGTGATAGAAGTCGTTCAGCGATAAAGCATGGGCGAGACTCGCTCCGAACCCACGAGAGGCTCCTCCAATATTTGCACCAGCATACTCTTTGTACGGGAACGCATAAAGATGGCCCAAGGCCGCAATAAGCATCTCGAAACAAATTATGAAGTTTTGGAGCTCAGCAGCTTCCTCTGCGTTTTTTATATGTCCGGATTTTGCAGCAAGGAAAACCAAAACGCCCTGTAAGCAAACGATGGCCACCGAACAATTATTATATCTTAAGATCAAAAATGGTATTGTAAATTTGAAGTACCTTTTCATTTGTCCCGTTATAGTCGCTAAAATTTTTTTTAGTTCACTGTACTTTCAAAATTTGTCCTAGTCATTGGTTAAATATATGATCGGTTTCACAAGTTAAATTTACACATGATATATCATACAATGCGTATCAGTAAATGACATGTCAACTCATTAAATGAAAAATAACATCATTATAAGAACATGGCTTAAAAAACCATTAACAAAAAGAACTTTCCGGATCCATGTTAGGGATAATTAGTTTTCTTTTGTACAGCAGAACTCACACACCCATCTAAACTTACTCCTAAATCTACATCTTTGTCCACATTGGGACTCGAACCCCAACCTTTCGGATCACCTTACACCCGGTACCGGTGGGCTAGAAGCCCTTTGGTATTTTCACGTAACTAGTTGACAAATCATTTATTGTGATGTAACGTATGTTTTTAGGTCGAATTTTTTAACCTGTCAAACTGGTCAAAAAAATAACCAATGACCTAAGTGAAACAAAATTGAAAGTACAGTGTATAAACCCCTAAATATATGATGCAAAAAAAAAACTATTTTTTAATTTTTAAACGGAAATATATCCAGGGACATTTGCAGTTAACTATGTTCCAATTCGTACAACTAAACAAGCATTTGCCTTTCATAAATCGGAAAGATATGCTCCTTTATGTTAGTACATGTAAACATTTATTAAAACGCATAGAAGATAAATAAGCTGGTTAAGCATGGTACCTGCCAATACGTCAAAAATACGACACTTTTTATAATGATGAATTTTGGAACTGGATTAAATGGCTGGAGAAGATCCCTGCATGCTACATAAAACAAGGCTAACGCATATAACGCCATAGAGTATGAAATTGTGTATATAATCGTGATATATAAGTACGACTGTCTTGCACTGAAATTTCCATCCTCGTATTTCCCCTTCGCATAAAGTATGAACGTAACTCCCACCAAGATGGGCTTAAGAATTACGAACTGCAAACAGCCTTGCTTGCATCTCCGTATAAAACGCCTGGCATAAAAATCTTTATAAAGTTACTTATGGTGCAATTTTCACGAGCCAACTATATAAATTATGAACAATCTTGTGTATAACGGTATAACCCCAGGGTACACTAAGTTGATGAGAGAGAAGAGATAAATTTATGAATGTATTAAACAACGAAAACAGAAACAATCATTCTCATATAAAACATAGAACTCACCCGTCTAGTGGAATTGGAGGGAAGCAACATGTCATCAAACACCAATTCGGCTTAAGAACACGTCCGGTGAGACTTAAAACAACAGCACCTGGACCACCGACCCATTCCAGGCACAGCGATAGGAAATTATATATAACCCAAGCTTCGTATCTGAAATAAGATGGAATATATATCATTTGTCTATGTTACCATGACTTATAAGTTATAAAGATAAGCCAACAAGTGTAGAATGTGGACAGCTGTCCTTGTGAATATCACTTACGCTGTGTTCTCAAATAATTTCATTAAAAGAATGAAAAGGAGAGACAGTGAAGAAAGAAAGGAGAAGGAAGGAAATAAAACAAATCTAAAATAATTAAAGAACAAAACAACATCATCTTCTTTGTTATTTGTTCTTTCCTTCCAATTTTGGGAGGATTAGAATTTGGTCTGATTTCTTTCCATTTCCATTCCTTTCTTTTATAATAAAAGTTAAAAGAACACAACTTTAATAATATTCTTGTATTTCTCTCCATCCTCTTCCCTTTCCTTTGTTTTTCCTTCAAAGAGAACACAGCGTTAGGGGGGGTGTTAGAATTTGCATTTTGCGGAGTTTTCAAAAGTAATGCAAAGAAAATTTTCCAAAATTCAAGCTTTCATAAAAATGTGTTTTGGGTATAAAAGACAACTTGCAGAAGAAAAGCAATTTTGGTTGTCCAGCTTTCTGCTGCGTTTTCAAAACACAAAAACCTGATAATCAACCTCAAAACGCAAATCCAAACACCTAATAAAAATGAGACGATGAGATTTCACTTTCCTAAATGGGTATAGATAAATATAGAAAAGGACAATCAGAATGCATATAATTCTAAGGAAATTCATGCAGAAAGGAAAGATTGGCCAGTTGTATCCAGAAATGTCATTTTTCTGGAAGAAGCATTAAAAGCATAATGGAATTTATTCCACCATTAGTAGTACATTGTAATCCAGTTGCCACTGCCAGAATTGACCAATCCAACCCCTAATGTCATAGATAGAAAATAGCAATTTCTTTAGTATTGAGATTCATCATTTTAACAGGATAAGGATTCTTATTGGAAGGGTGTTTTTTATCATATTATTGTGGCTCTATATTTAGGGATTAGGATATCTTATTTGATTATGCTTAATTTACTATAGAATTATTATTGGGCAAATGGGCGTCACTTAGGAGAGACGATACTATTGAAAGTAGGTCAATTGTAGGGGTGTAAAAGAGCCTAGCTACTCGTGAGCTACTCTAGCTTAACTCGTTAAAAGCTCGAATTAAACGAGCCCGAGCTTCACATATCGAGCTCGCGAGCCTAAACGAGCCTATATATAAATAAATTTTAAATTAATAAATATATAAGAGATAGATTAAATAAATATAAATATATTAAAATAACAAGTTATATATATTATATAAAAAGATTATTTTAAAATTAATTAAAAATTAAAGTATATAATAAACGAGTCGAGCCCAGCCGAGCTCGAGCTTGAAAAATTATTCACGAGCCGAGCTCGAGCTCGAGTCTAATACTTTTAAACAAGCGAGCTCGAGCTTAAACGGGCTTGGGCTCGGCTCGTTTACACCCCTAGTCAATTAGGAGAGAAGGTTGCCATTTGTAAGCAACCGATTTTTATACTTTTATCATATTTCCTGCAATTTCAATATCATATTGCTACACAATATAGGCTTTTCAAACTCAACCATGTATATTGAAGAGTCGGCTATAAATTGTAGTTACCACTCATTAGCCTTGTATATTATGCCCAAGAACACATCGTCATAAACAATGTCCATTTATGGTGAACAAATCTTGTTACCAAATAAATGCAGTTCTCTTAATTTAGTAACATCATTGGGCATTCATTTGACATCCATATAAATATATAATCCATCATTTCAAAACTAAATTGCATAGCGGTAGGCCATGTTTTGAATGTTGTGCCTAGGCATGTGTCTAATCCCAAGCCTCACTAAAGCACAACACTTGCAAAAGGAGGCATAAACTAAAACTTTGGTTCCTTTATCAAGAATCCATAATTATCTCCTTGATCCTTTTAGTTCAATTCTTAGCATATGATCATCTTTTAACCAATATACTGCCTAAAAAGAAATAAGAGAACTCACACTAGTGCCTTTGACTGACCTACGTATGACTGTCTTTTTGCCTCTCCATTCCCTTTGAAAAATAAATGCATGAGATGGAGATTAATATTATAGGCTTAATGTTAGTTGAATTTCAGTGTTTAATATGATGGGGATGTTAATTAATGCAAGGTGTTTCATGTTTTCACCTTTAACTTTAATTAATTTTACTAGTTGATTAATGCAACTTTTATTGTCACTAATTATTTTATTAATGATCACCGGTGCTTATTTATATATGTATAGTTGATCTTAAAATAAAAAAAACATTAATGATTCTTTAATAAGTTAAGTATTTGAAATAAAGATGGCTATTAACCTTTTTAATGATACTTTTTATGCATATGTATACTTGTTTTTTGCAGGTCATGTGCCTTTTCTAATGCCTTGGCCTCCAGGGGGATCTGTAACCCTCGTTCTTTTGGATAAAAAAATATTATTGATAAGATAAATGACTTGCTACTTCAAGAACTAAGATATCACCATTAATTCTCACATCAACAGTTAGCTTCACTGGCAAAACACTAGCATTATATTTAAATATGAAGCCACAACTTCAGCTCTTTTTTGCAATGATTACATGCAGCAGTTGTCGGGTGGCAACCAATACCAATACCAACCCCCCCCCCCCCCCCCCCGCGTGGGGTCTCCTTTGGTGGAGCAGGGAAGGGGGGTTGGGGGGCATTAAAAACCTACCCCCCAAAAAGTTGTATTTACATGAAGTAATCTGCTTTTAGCCATGAAGAATATAGATTGCCAATATCCTCTCCAACTCCAAATGAAGAGTATAATGGCCATTGCAAAGCATTTGCATTTGTGAAATAAACTTTGCTTCATATGACAACCTATCACATACTCACACTTCTCGAAGGGAATTGAAGTAGATTGTGCTCTCACTGAATATAAGTGATAGGAAAGATGTCAATGCATAGACCTGTCAAGAAGAACAAATAATATTAAAAGTCACCGTCCATGCAAGAGAACTTTAAACTGGACATATGGAATGAAAATTAAGGCACTGAAAAATCATTGCACAAATGATAAGTAATACTAAAAAGAACAATAGTTTCAGAGGTGGTGCTGCAATCCTGGCTCAATAATAATTCTATTTACTAATTGCCAGACGAAGTATGAATTATTCTCACACACACAAACATACCAGGTAGCTCCACTCTTTTATGTTCTCTCTTTTAGTTTCTAGTGTCTAGATTGTTCTAGATAGGGTTGGAGCCTCCCTTATTTGCAATGAAATGATCAAGAAAACCCAAGATAACTCGGTGTTCCTTCTATCTCCTTGAGTAGTCCGCATAGCATTATGTTAGTATTTATTTTTATGCCAACTTAGCTCAAGGGGCATCAATTGTTGAGCTAAGGTTGGACAAAGATTGTGAAAATAAGTTTGTCACAACTGGTAGAACCATACTCTCGCAGGCTAGTTGATACCATTCTCGTATATATGTCATATAAAGAAGCCATTGTAGTGAGTACTAACTAGTGATAAACCCGAAGAACTAAGATTTATCTTACACGACATGAGTTAGTCATGGCTGAAGCCAAGAAAACATGTTAAGCCAGCGGCTACCCAATGGTGTCAAAATTTCTAGCAAATTATGGAGCCAAGATAATGTTGTGTTCTGGAGTAGGGTCCTTAGAGCTTCGAATGTCTTAAAGCTCAAAATGACGAGATAAAGGCCAATTCATGAGGAATCACACTCAGATTGGTCATACGAGTGATAGTTGGTGGAATGATTAAAAGACGTTCTTAATTCGTGGAGTCTGATTGTCTCCAGATGATCAAGCCTCTGCTATGGAGGAGAGTCCAAGGGTGCCCAAGACCCTAATACGAAAATTAGTTTAACACCAGGACTGTAGGGAGTTTTAAACACAGCGTTCAAGTATAATCTCTTATACACTTGTAAACTCTAGATTCACTAGTGTGGCGGTCATGGAACAGGTCATACTTGGACCAAATCATGTACTGTTGAATTTTTTGTTTTTACTTCGTATATACTTTCCGTTGTGTGTTTCGCCTATGTATGTGATTATGGTTTCATAAGCGATTGATGCTTTCTCAACAAATGTTGCATGAGATGCTCCAAGGATGATCGAAGCACCAAAGATCTAGCGCAAAATGTATCGCATGATGCGACTATGCGACAGAATTTCATTTGGCACATGCGATCTACTTCAGTAAGTTTGTGTAGGGGAAAAAAAAGTGAACATAAACACTAGGGTCATATGCTTGTATAATATTGTGTTTCCTTGATGGCAACGTGGCATATGGAAAATAGATACCGTCACCATTAATGTGTAGGATTTCTTCAAGGCCCTAAATATGTCACGATGTACAGAAGTGAATGAAAGAATCAAGGCATAAAGAATCCATCCACACCTGTGTCAAGAAGGTTTCAAACCTAATGCTACAAATTACGAAAATGTGTGATGAGGACTTGCTTATTATGATGAACAGATTGATGCAATGGGATGCCAAGAGTTGCAGCAACGAGTAAAAGACATAGGTAATGCTCTCACAAGTAGCGAGAAAAAATGTCCATAAACAAATAAAAGGAAACGCTTTCTATGTAAATCACCGCACTTGGGTCGTCCAAAGAAAAAGAGTTAAAATGCCACGCTTGAAACATTGGGTTTGGAGGCTTAAATCTACCAAGATGACCACCACCTTATCATTTACATATTTGCAATGAGTAGAAATCTTTCAAGAAGTTGCCTAAAGCAAAAGAATTTTTTGAGAAAAGGTAATAACAGTTTGAAATGGAAAAAAGAAAGATAGATATGCCATATATGGGAATCATGTCATGATTAGGTACGATGACCATGCTACATGAGAAGCCAAATGATATCAATTGGATGGATACGGGGAAAAGCACCACGGGAAGCCGGCAATGAGCTAATTTGGTTAAGGAACTTTCTCTCAGAGTTGAGTATAATTCAAAAGGACTATGTCCTCCATTGTGATAACCAGAGTGCAGTCCATCTCGCAAAGAATCCAGTATTTCACAGCAGAACGAAACACATTCAGATGAAGTATCACTTCATTATAGATTTGGTAAGTGATGGGACGCTTTCAGTGAAGAAGATCCTTGGTACAAAGAATCCAGCAGATATGTCCACAAAATCTGTAACGCTGGATAAGCTGAAGTTCTGTGCAACTTCAGCTGGCCTTCAGGATTAGTGATGAGAAGGCAGGTGGCAACCAGGGGGGTTTAAAGTTGGTGAATTTTTCACAAGAAGTACAATGGAGCGCAGATGGTCGAGTTTCGAAGCCTCCAAGTGGGAGATTGCTGAGATGTAGGCTTCGATAATGAGAAAGGGGGGCAGCCGACCCTAATCTCTTATTAGGCCAGCCCATAGATTAATTAAGGAAACGTTACCTTATTTTAGTCTATATATTCCCATGTACTTGTAATCATTTGTTATCACCTCATAATAAAAAAACCCTAGTTGCCCCCGTGGACGTAGGTAAGAGCATCGACCGAACGTTGTGTTCTCTTTTTACTTTGCGTTATTGTTTGTGTGCGTGTGACGAGAGAATCCCTAACAGATGAAACTGCTTAAGCGATTCTATCACACAATCTTACCAAGTTCCTATTTTTGTTTCATCTTGTGAGTTCCATGTGCAAGATTACCGATTTCATATTGTTGTAAGTTACCATTCATCTTGCAAGTTGCAAGTAGAATTAGCGGATGAGGAGTATCATGCAAATTGGAGTTGATGTCCAAGAATAAACAAGTAAATCAATGGGGATGACAATTGAAAGAGTTTGCAACAACTTTTTTACTTGGAAACCAAATTTCAGCCCAAAAGTAATGCACGTCATATAAAATAATTGAAAGATATTGTTGAAAGTTTATTTGTTACTTGAACAAGATCTTTCAACTCAATGATAACATAGAAATTATGGTTCACAATGAACACGTATTTAATGGTTAAAAATTTAAGGAAATGACTCCCCTAACCATTTTAGAGTTTTCTAACCATGCTTCTTTTAACTTCTCAAACAATGCAAATCAATCATCCTGCTTGTTATTAAAAATGCCAAAGGAAACAATTTTTATGAGGAAGAGATGTCATAAACTTCAATAGAGCAGAACAACATAAAGTAAAAAACCAATTTTTTAAATACAAGTTTCATAAACACAATATTTATAAAAAGAGGTCTGAATTCTAAACACATTCCAATACCAACTATGAGTCACACAATAACCATATCTAACTGTTAAAACTTAAAAACTCGACTTTGACATGATTTCATCTCAATAAATCAATCAACTAAACAAATTAGCACATTGTGAATGTCAATTAACCACGAAGGACTCATTTATGCATCGTCAATAATGGACACTTGGGAAACTAGAAATTTACATCGGATTTTCCTCATTAATGAAGATACCTATCATGGTCATGGATATAAGGAGTTAATAGAAACTAGAAAGTACTAAACATTTTTAGGCGTCTAAAATAATGACAACTGGCTCCAGCAACACACTCAGATTTCATTTTTTATTATATGTTTTTTAGATGGTTAGCCTAAAACGACTCAGTCTACCAAACGTTGATCTTCCCATGATAACAAGCACAACAGTTACTTTGCAAAGAAGCACAACTACGATGGTGATGGTTAGACACTTTTTGTAAAACGGCAAGGGTTAGACACTTGTTCACTTTATATAAAAAATATTGACTTACGTTAAGGATTTTTAACATCCATTATTTTAATGTCTATACATAAAAAAGCATAGACCCATAAACAGTCAAAATGCTCAATTGAAGACTCGTCAAAACTTAGACCAAAACCAACAGTTACAGATTTAATAGCATAACATTCACATTAACAACATAATTCATCGACATTTGGTTAACATCAATTAAAGAATCATCAATCAGCATTACCAATACATTTATCAGTCACATTGATTTAACCTCAACCCATAACAGAACCAGAAAAGAAGAAACGCAACTGGTGAGGAGATAAAAGAGCAAGCATGCATGGAGAGATGAAGAGACATGCATAAAGTGGAATGAAGGTCCAGATGTGAATAATTTTCTTTCATTCATATGTTATTTGAGAAGATGTTTCACGCGTTCAATTATCATTTGAAACTAAGAACTGTATTAAATGTAACTTGAATCTTGTTTCTTTGGATCCAGTACCTCTTTGCACCATGCCCTTTCACATTAGAGGCATGCCGCACACGTCTACTCACTCTCATCAAACCAAGGAGCAGCAGTGCCAGCAGCATAGCAATTGTCAACAAAGGTAACAAGTTAAAGTGATGCTTCAATGGCTTAATGACCCTATGGGCTTTCAAAACAAGTTTCTGCCATCCATAGGGTTACATTTCCATTTGTGTTCCTTACTTCCTTTATGATGATAAGAGATGAAATAGGAGAGCAATAGTATAAGAAGTAGCATACACTTGGTTATTCATTTGTGTTCCTTACTTCCTTTATTTAAGACTTTTTATGATCATCAAGGACATATCTAATTTGTAGATATAGTACTTAAATTTGCATTGGATCCCTCATATAGATAGTTGAAGTATGTAACATCCCTGAAAAACATTCAATAAACCTCCCATTAACAAAAAGAACTAATTTCATCTCCATCAACAGAAGGAACTAATATGATCTCCGTTATCTCAAAAAACTATTTCTACATATTATGCCAAAGAAAACGAGTCCACCATATCCATAGGATCATCAAACCATCATACTTTATATAGGTACTTGTTTTCATACAGTAAAATAACTTGGTACAAATACATCATACACCTAGATGTTATAAAAAAAATTGAAGAGAACACACTAACCGGAACCATAAAAATGATTCTGACGATGAATCGCTGGTATGTTGGTTCAGTATAATTCAAAAGATGCCTGTATATGTGAAAAATCGCCAAAAATATCGCCCCAATTGTGCAAGGCAATGCCACTAATATATAGTACAGTGGCGCCATTTTGCTCTTCTCCCAAAGAACAACCCCTTTTTCCCCTGAAAACAAAAGAATCAAATAAATTCAATAACAACAAAACGTAAATGAGAAATCAACATTACACACCCAACTAAATTACACAAAAATTAGATAAAACAAACCTTAAACTAGACGCGTATACACAGATACAGAATTCTAGGGTTTTGTTCTTTCACAAGTAATAGATTCAATTCGTTGCTCATTTTCTAAATATAAACCCTAACTCTCAAGAAAAGGTAACCTACGACCTACGTCACATACAAAGATCAATTTCATCATGATGTGGTGAATAAAGATCAAGAGAATGGAAATGAAATTAATGAGAAATACAACTGACCTTTTTTGCCGATTAAATCGGGGGTAATGGGGTCGATGGAGACAATTGTGACATACAAAAAATGGGATTTTTGTGAAATGTATAAAGCAAATCGCGTAGGATGTTAAGTAGATTCGATGATAATGGCGGCTTCCAGTGGTTATGCGCTGTATCCACAACAGCAACTATCGGAATTGCATCAATCTTCCTTCCATTTACAAAGCGGCCCTATGGTGAAATTTCTTGCCAAGAAGACCTCTCTTTCCCATTGGGATTCATACACAATAGAGATGTTAAAAGGTGTGCAAAATTTTGTTGTTATTGTTAAAAAGAGAGATAGTAAAAATAACAATATCTCGATGATAACATTTTTAAAAATTATTAACAATGATAAAAAAAATTATTTTGTTGTTAATAATAGTATTTTTTTGATCCGGGTAAGCAAAAATCAAACCCGCAACCCAAAAAAACTAGAAAAACTAAATAGAAAAAACCGAAACCCGAAAAACTGAAGTAAATGGTTTGGGTTCGGATTTCTTATCAAAACTGAACATAACCGAACCAGTTTTTTAAATTAATTTAATTTTTATAAATATTTTATATATTTATTGAGTTATTTCTACATTCGCTCATATTTGATGTTATGTTCTATTCCTACGTTACAAAGTTTCTTTTATTTACATTCACATGAAATCATTTTTCAACTTTATATATAATTGATATTTGTGATGTTAATATGCTAATCAATTGACATTATTAATAGTTATGCTTATTTTAATTATATGTGATGCAGTGAACGTTAATTAATTGGTAAAAACATTCTTAGGGGGCGTTTGGTTCGCGGATTTCCTGTGATTCATTGGGATTTGCATTTAAAATCTTGTGTTTGGTTCGCAGATTTCAGTAAGGATTTAAAATCTCAGGATTTTTTAAATCCCTCAATTCTTTGTTATTTAAAATCTCAGCCTCCCCCCTAGGATTTTTAAATCACAGTTACCTTGCATTTTTCAGATTAATAAATTTTTTCTATAAGATAATGTAAATTGTTTTATTTACATTGAAACAACTATACAATCAAATACGAGTATTTCAGTATAATTATAAATACATTCATACAGAGTACTTGCGAAAATACGAATAAAGTTAAAGATTTTAAATACTTGAAATGTAATCAACATGATTCCAAACATTTTGCATACAACACAACAGAGTGTCGGGAATCACAAATAATGTAATTGGGGTTACAATGTTTAATATCATTTAATTATACACGAATTTAAGATTTTACAATTAATTCGAGGGGTCCAAAAAGGAAGTCTACTACTCTCGCTCCCAAGCATCATCAAAAGAATGGAGCTCCTATTCATGCTCCAAAGATTCTCTAATAAGACGCACCAGTCGGGCATTTGCCCTTATCAGCTCCTGAAATAAATAATCAACTAAAGGGTAAACAACATAGTTGTTTAGTGAGGTTCTAGAATAAGGCACAATGCAATATATGAATGATGTCATTCAATCCCATTAAATGAAGCTATAATATCAGGAGGCCAACTAATGGCTTAAACGCTATCACATTGCAGTTACCCCACGCTCAGGCTTACCGTACAATGGGTTTACAATCTACTGCTCAATTACCACACACACAAGCTTATCGATATGCAGTTTACAATGATGTCATACGATTACCACACACACAGGCTTATCGTTTTACAGGCGATAATGGTTACCACACGCACATGCTTACCATTATGATTTCGCTAGGTTACCACACGTTCAGGCTTACCGTCTCGGTAGAAGTCAAATAACTGATCAACGAATTATCAACTAAGTGATAATATTACAATAATAATGCATATGATGACAATGCATGTACATAATGAAAACGTTACGAAAAGCAGTAACATACAATTCATAATATGCATATGAATACATTAATGCTAGAACTCACTGTGGTTGTAAAAACAAGCCACCGGTCACGATACTGAGTTATAATCATTGCAAATAGGAGTAATAATCTTCGAGGAACTTAACCAGTCAAACCCCTACAAATAGGTTCATAAATATAGTATTTATATGTCCTACGTTTCATAAATTTTCAAGATATAGTCTTGGCTAAGAATTGTAAGACTTGTTTTATCCGATACTATAATCAGATCCATTATTTTAGTCCTTCATATCATTTTATTTTAATGGATAAAATATCATAACATAAGGTCCTCAAATAAAAACTGAAGTTCGGATCGTATGTGGATCGGGCCACATCCGAGGTTCCGTCTCCACCTGGGCCAAGCCACATCCGATGTCCGGATCTCACCAAGGTCGTGCTCCATTCGAAGTTCGGATCAAAGTTAAAGAGATTGGGACCAACTGAGGGCGACTCGCTAAGTCAAACATTCGAAGTTTGGATCCCACAATTTAGAGGGTGGTCTGAAGTTTGGCTCAAGAACCATCCGAAGTTCGGACCAAATGCTCACCCGAAGCTTATACTTAGAGAAATTTTGTGTTTGATTTCCAGGCGACTCGTCGAGTTGAGCACAGGCCTGCACTTCTGCACTTACGGGTTTAATACCCACAACCACCAAAAGTCATTCATGTTTAATGCAAACGGTTGGGGACTAGTACCCAACCTATATATATATATGATGTTAGACACATTTTTGCAATTAAACCTCTTTAAATCTTTAAGGTCTCACATGAACCCTGACTTGGGTTTTTGAGTTTAAACCCACAACATTCATCAAAACTTACATATTATGTGTTTAAATGATGAAACTAACATCATATATTAGTCTCCTTTGAGATCCAAGGCTTAATAAAACATTTTCCATAAAAACCTAAATAAGGTTTTTTTCTTCACATGAAGAAGATGATGGGGAGAAGGTAAAAGAGGATACGATTCTTAAAAGTAAGATTTTGTACATTTTGGATCTTCAAATCCGTATGAAAGAAGCTTCCAAAAATCAGATTTGTTCTTTTTTCCCCCCAATGCATCTCTTTTGTCTCTAACTCTCTATTGGTTGGTGAAAAAAGGTAAACGCACACAACTATGCGTGGTGTGCAGACCACGTTTTCTTTAAAGAGAAAGGAGAGATATTTTTCTTTCTCTTTTACACAAACTATACAAGGTATTTATTTACATAATTATATAAAACCATTCTTTATATATATATATATATATATATATATATATATATATATATATATATATATATATATTATATGCCGACGGGGCAGAGAGAAAAAGTGCTCATGTGGCACGATATTGGTGGTTAAAATGCAGAAAATTAAGGCTGATTTGGCACATGATTGGTTAAAATTCAGAAAATTTAAGGCTGCTGATTTGACGCAATATAATTTGTTAAAATTCAGAAAATAATGGGATAACATCATCAGCAGTCCTATCAATACCAACAAACCTGCATAAAATAATGAGATATTTATTTATGTATACAAAATACAATTAAACATTAATAATTCAAAATTATTATTTTTATAGTTTTTAAAATAGATATGAATAGTTGACTATTCTAAGTTTTTCATTTATAAATATAAATAATATATATATATATATATATATATATATATATATATATATATATATATATATATATATATATATATATATATATAGAGAGAGAGAGAGAGAGAGAGAGAGAGAGAGAATCAGAGCGTACCTATAAGATTCCAGCGTACCCAGCGTACCTTAATGTGAATGATCATTCACATATTTTTTTAATAGACATGTATAAGACAACATTATAAGACTTTTATTCAAAAGAAGCAACATCATAAATCTTGTGAATGGTAAAAAAGATCATGTGAATGGTCATTCACACCATTCACCATTCACATGGATGACCATTCACATAAATATGCTTGACATTCACAGAATTTTTAAGGACACCAAAAGTATGAATGTATGTGAAATTCATATATCATGCGTATAACATTAATTTAAACATGGTTATGTGAAATTCATATATATATATATATATATATATATATATATATATATATATATATATATATATATATATATATATATATATATATATATATATATATATAGATTCAGGTTCAAAAAGGTACCTCTCAAAATCAAGTGCACCCGAAGGTACCAACCTTAAAAAACTTTTTTTTTAATTTTTTTCTCATAACCATGTTTAAATTTTTTACTTTTTTTTTCTCATAACCATGTTTAAATTAATGTTATACGCATGATATATGAATTTCACATACATTCACACTTTTGGTGTCCTTGAAAATTATGTGAATGCTCAATGCATATTTATGTGAATGGTCATCCATGTGAATGGTGTGAATGACCATTCACATGATCTTTTTTACTATTCACAAGATTTATGAAATTACTACTTTTGAAAAAAAGTCTTATAATGTTGTCTTATACATGTCTATTAAAAAAAAAATATGTGAATGGTCATTCACATTAGGATACGCTGGAATCTCATAGGTACGCTGATGAACCTGTATCTATGTGTGTGTGTGTGTGTGTATATATATATATATATATATATATATATATATATATATATATATATTAATATAGTTTAAAATTTTAGTTTATAGATAAATCAATATTTTATATTTTATTATAATAAACAAAATATTATGAAATATATTTTTATATATCGATTGTTTAATTTTTTAAAATTTAATAAATTATATAATGTTTATTTATTTTTAATAAATTTATAAGCAATTGAAATTTTTTTTATTAAATATATAGATAAGTATTGATGGGATAACATTTACATTTAAATTTTATTGATAATTCAGTTTAATAAACATATAAAATACGACAGATAAACATATAAAAAATAGTTTTAATCAGCATATATTATAAAATATGTAAACATGTGGCATTTATTATTTAAATAAAAAATATGTGCTAGCTTACTTTTTTTACTACGAGCTATTTTTATCGTCCCGGCCGTTGGGTGAAAATTGTGTCATCCCTATTTCAAACCTTATAAAAAACGTCGCATTGATATACTTTTTTTTACATTTAAAGTTTCACATTATTTTGTGTTGTTTGTATTAATGTTTCAAAATTAACACATGTTTTAATATTTTTTTTAGTATATCATGATGAACAATGAAGATCTCCGTTAATAATGAAGCAATAATGTTTTAAATAAATCGTTAGTCAATAAAATATGTCATTTGCCGTTTAAATTGTTCAATGTGATTTTATTAAGATTTATTAATTTTTTTTATGATAATTGCTTTTGTTTGATACCATTTTATTAATTGGTTTGAATAAATTGTTATTATAAAAAAAATGTTAGACGATATTGTAAATAATACTTTGCAAATACGTGTTTATATATTAGTTGATGGAAAAATGATGAGTTTTCATTTTATTGTAAATTATTATTATTATTATTTTCCTATATACTTCATTCTTATACACGATTTTTTTTAACTAAAATCAGTCTTTTGATCAACTCACATGTATTAAACTAGATATATATAGACTTCAAAAATAATTATGTGTAATAATTAATATTCATGATTAATATAAGTAACATTTTCTTCGCAAACAATGTATAGTTTTCTTTAAAAAAAAAATTTGTGTTGTGTCATCAATTAATTATAAAAACTAATGGGGTTTAGCCCATTTGGTATGAGAGGTGACGTGTAAGTGTTGGGTCACGGGTTCGACTTTCGCCGGAGACAAAGTTGGAACTTAGGCAGTGGAAGTAACTCCTGAAGTCCCAATTTGGGACAAAATGGTAGTTTAGGAATAAGAGTAGGTAAATTTCCCATTCAAAAAAAAGTAATTATAAATATTCATTTCATCACACATCACCCGTGCAACGCACGAGTATTTAGCTAGTTAATTATGTTGACGAATACAATTAGTTCCCAAATTAATCATTTAAATATAAGGGAGGTTACAATTCCTCCCTACTTAAGTGGATTTAGCTTACGGAATCGTGTCATTTCGAACAAATTAGGGTACTTGACCACCATATCGGCTTTTATTTCCCACGTCATTAGAGATCCACGGTGGTGTTTCTAGCAAACCAACACCATCTCGATCTCCTTATTTCTTAATTTAAATATTCTGTCACCGATTATCTTTTCTGGTTCTTCAACATGACGCAACTTTTCATCAATTTGCATGTCATCCAAATGAATAATCACTTTGGGATTTATCAGATTCTTCTTCAAATAGCTCACGTGGAAGGTGTCATGTATTCCTGCCAACTCAACGGGCAGTTCTAGTTTATAAGTTTGGACCCCAATACGTTCTGTAATGGGAAACAGGCCAATGTATTGAGGACTCAACTTTCCTCGTTTCCCAAACCTCATAATTCCTTTCCACTAAGACACTTTCAGCATCACCGAATCTCCCATAGCGAATTCCACATTTTTGTGACGTTTGTCCGAATATGCTTTCTGGCGATCTTGAGCGGCTTTGATTCGCTCACGAATGACTTGAATCTTGTTAGGCACAAAAAGGCCTCAATCAAACCTGCTCTGCATCTGAGGGGGAGATTATTAATCAAACCTGTTGATGCCTTTGAAGGTTGAATTTAAGGCCTGTTATATGCCTTATTGAAACCTGAAAATGATTTGCAATATCAGCCTAAAGCTGTTCTATGTGTTGCATGTGTTGCAACAAAGGCAGTTTTGCCCAAGCTGTTCAGTCTGCTGAACAGACTGGACATAAACTGTCTACGCTGCTCTACACTGATGAGCAGCTTGGGCAGTTTACAAGTGTTCTGTTCTTTGTGAACAGAACCTGTTCTTTGTGAACAGGCTAAACACTTTATGGAATGTGTTTCCAAGTCCTCATGTATTGTATTTGACTACAAGATCAGTTTACAAAGTCGAAGACAAAGTGGAAATCAGAACTGCTCAGCCTGCCCAAGCTGTTCTGTTACATGAAGACAAAAGGGTTATTTGAAAAAGGGTGACAGACCTTTTTCTTATATCAAAATAGGCCTTTACAAGGAAGAAAAACACAAAGTTGACATTCCTTATTTGGTTAAAGGCAATGCAACAGTAGACAAAGTGAAAAGACAAAAGTTCTGCACATGTGAAGACAAGTCTCCTTTTCAGAAAGGTGCTGAAAAGGTTATGTTGTCTTTTCAAACAAGACTTCTCCTTTTTCATTTCGTCCAATGAAGAAGCTTCACTTAGATCCTCTGAATGGGTATAAAAAGAAACTTTCAAGGATTGATCGATTAAGCAAAAAAAGCTAAGTGCTAAAAACAAGAGTGAACGTGCATTCAAAGTGTGTCTTTCATGCATGCAAGTCTGCTTGAATAAAACAGTACTCAGTGTCTAAGCTGTTCTTATTCAAGCTGTTCCTCAGAGTCTTGTAAACACAGTGAGTGATTCTTAGTGAGTGTATTCATTGTAATTAGTTTAAGTCAGTCTTAGACTAGTTAGATATACTGTTGTATCTGTCATCTCAGCTTGAACCTTTCCGCATTCAAGCTTGTTTGTAATTAACATTTGTTAATAATACATACAAACATTGAGAAAATTGTGTGTAGTTTTTAAAGTGCTGTATTCACCCCCCCCTCTACAGCTTAAAGCTATACACTTGGGAGTACAACTACCAGAGATTAGAACTTTTCTGGTTGGAAGTGCAGAATGATGCTCTACTTAGAGAATCTGGATGTACAACTACCAGAGATTGTAATGGAGGGTCCCTATGTGCCAACCTCTGTTACAACAATAACTCCAGCTGTTGAAGGAGCTGCTCCTGAGATCAGAACATTTGAGAAAGCAAAAGCTCAATGGTCTGATGAAGAAAAAAGACTGGTGGCTCTTGATGCAAAGGCCAGAAACAATCTGGTCATCTCTCTACCTGATGATGTGTTCAAACAGGTTGAGAAGATGAAGACTGCCAAGGAGATGTGGGATACTTTGTGTACCGTCTATGATGAACCCACAATCACACTTGACAACAGGATTAACAATCTTGTTAGACAGTATGAACTCTTCTTTGCAAAACCAAAGGAGACTCTCACTGAAACCTACACCAGGTTTACTGCTCTTGTAAATGATCTCAAAGCTGTTGGGATCACCAAGGATAGCCTGACTTTGGTAAACAAATTCCTAGATGTTCTGCCTGAAGAATGGAATTATTTTTCTACAATTTTAAGGAATTCAGGTACCATCAAAAGTATGGATCTTGTTAACTTATATGGATCCTTACTAAATGATGAGCAATCAAGGCAACAGAAGAGAAATTCCTTGGAAATATCTAAGAAAGGTGCAGCCTTTGTGGCTAGTGTGAGACAACCTGTAAATCAAGTGAGTGATGTGTTCACTCAACCTGATCAACAGGCTGATGATAAGGAGGAAATATCTGATGAGGAAGACAATGCAGATAGTGCTGAACTGGATGATGAGCAGATGATAGCCATGCTTGTCAAAAGGTTCAATAGGAAAAGGTTTGGAAGAAACATGCTACAGGGAAGCTCAAATGCTGTAAAAAAGAAAGCATTTGACAAGACCAAAGCTGAGTGCTTCAAATGTGGCAAAACTGGCCATATAGCTGCCGACTGTGTGTCAAAAGCTGTTGGTCAGACATCCAAACCACACAAGACAAACAAGGATGATGGCTACAGGGTTAAGTACCTTATGGCCATGGCTAAACTAAGGAAGTTAGAAAACTCAGTGGTTTCTAACAGGCAAAAGGGACTAATGGCTGAAACTTGTGACTGGGAAGAGTCTGATTCATCATCTGATGAAGAAGACAACAACTGTCTGATGGCCAACACTGATGTCCCATCAACAAGCAATTTCAAACAAGATCTGGCTGAAGCTGAAGCTTTCAGCAGCTTGGAGAATTGGAACCCTACAATGATGTATAAGGTACAAAATTTTATGGATTACAGTTCTGAAGAAAAAGTTAAAATGTTTGAATATATGCTTGTTGATCTAAAAGCTGCTGTTGAGAAGCATGCTGTTTTATTATCTGAAATCTCTAAGCTTAAAACTGATATTGAAACAAAATCCAGTAAACTGGACAGCTTCCATAAGTTGGAAGTTGAGCTTGATGAATTAAAACACATCAATTCCATTTTACTGGAAGAAAAGAGAGAAACAGATATAAAACATGCTAAGCTTCAAAAGATAGTTGACTCTTGGTGCCAATCTGCACAAAAAGTCAGCCACTGTATAAGTCAGCAGAACCCTGCACAAATCCAAGCCTATCTTGGAGGGATCTTGACACAGCAGCTTCCATTGTTGAGGTTAATAATTTAAAAGAAGACTTGTCCACTCTTGGTGAGCTTCCAAACACTTTTATTCAAAAAGTGAATGGTAAATTAATCTCAACAAACAGGTTTGTCAGGCCTCAAAACACTGACAGCTTGTGTGAACCCAGCTCAAAAGCTGTTGATGAAATCAGTTTTTCATCTAATAAGCTTGCTAAGTGTTCTGCTGATTCACACAAGCAAAAGAAAGGAAAGCATGTCCAAACTGCAGCTGTGGACACCAAACCTGTTGACAAAACAGACTTTGGGTCTAAAGCTGGTGTAAAAAGGCATACTAATCCTTTTAATGCTGAACACTTTGAAAATAAGTTTTCAAAGGGAAAGCAGTCTGCCTTTAACAAGAGTAAGTCTCAGGTTGAAGGCAAAACTGCTGTGATTTCAAATAAGTTTTCTAATCATAGTGGTAAACTGGTTTTTAATGAGAATAAGTATTTAAAAACCAGGAATAATGATTATGTTGATAGGCAACATCAATCACATCTCAGGAAGAGCAAAGGCAAAACCATTGCTCAGCCTGAGAGATCTGGGAATAAGTTTCCTAAACATGTGGAAGGTCAAAAGCCAATCAAGCTTCCTATCTTTGATATCTGCCCTCCTAAAAAGAGGAAAGAAGAGACAGGCAAAGCTGTGGCTATTGAACTTTCCACTCAAGCTGTTGATTCATCAAAAAGTAATAAGTTTGCTAAATCTACTGATGGAATCAATAGAAATAACTCAGAATGTGTTTCTGAAAAGTCTTTTTCCAAAAATACTAAAAGAAGAAAATGTTATAAATGTGGAATGAAGACACATTTGGCCAAAGACTGTCCTGAAACTGTGGACATGAGGCCTGCTGACTATGATGTTTCCCTCACTGCCAACATAAACAGTGTTGGAAACATCTTAGCCTATGAGAGTGGTATTCAAGCTGATACCATTCAAATAGGAAATATTAGTGTTGACATCACAAGTCCATCAACAAATGTTGATGAAGTAGGAGAACTCATCTCTGTGATGAGTTCCCCTAAAAGTATCTAATATTCTTCTTATCAATCTGCAGGAAAAACAACCATCCCAGGTTTGGTACTTGGACAGTGGCTGCTCAGGGCATATGACTGGTTGTAAGAACCTGCTGATTGATCTCAGGCCTGTAAAAGGGCCAAAAGTCACATTTGGTGACAATGTACAGGGATCCACTGAGGGATATGGAACTCTTAAAGCTGGTGCTGCAGTGTTCAAAAGAGTAGCCTATGTGGTTGGGCTAAAACATAACCTTGTTAGCATAAGCCAACTGTGTGATGCTGGCTATAAGGTTAACTTTGATGAGCACCTGGGTTACATATTGGATCCCCAAGGCAAAGTTATGCTGTGTGCTCAACGAAAGAAAGGTGTATATGTTGTGGACATGCAATCTGCTGATCCCACAACTGAAACCTGCTTTCTCACAAGAACAAATGCAAACTTAAACTGGTTATGGCAGAAAAGGCTGTCACATCTGAACTTCAAGAACATCAACAAACTCTGTAAGAAAGAGTTGGTGACAAGTTTGCCTTCTATGACCTTTGTTAAAGATAAACTCTGCACAGCTTGTGAGAAAGACAAGCAGAGAAAATCATCATTTAAATCCAAACATAACTTCTCTATTGATACTCTTATCTTCTTAATCCATATGGACTTGTTTGGACCTGTTAATGTCCCAAGTCTAGAAGGAAGAAGATACACTCTAGTAATGGTTGATGAGTTCTCCGGGTACACATGGGTTATCTTCTTGAAGAGCAAAGGAGAGGCTGCTAGAGAAATTATTGGATTTGTGAAAAAGATGGAAATGCTGAACTCTGCCCAAGTAAAGCAGCTTAGAAGTGATCATGGTACTGAATTCAGAACCAGTACTCTTGAAGACTTTTGTGAAGAGAAAGGAATTACTCAAAACTTTTCAGCTGTAAGAACTCCACAACAAAATGGAGTTGCTGAAAGGAGAAACAGAACTCTCATTGAAGCTGCTAGAACCATGCTGTGTGCATCAGGTTTACCTTCATCATTCTGGGCTGAAGCTGTTAACACTGCCTGCTTCACTCAAAACAGATCCTTAGTGGTGAAAAGGTTCAACAAGACTCCTTATGAGCTGCTCAAAGGGAGGAAACCAAATGTCAGTTACTTCCATGTATTTGGCTGTCCCTGCTTCATTTTGAATCAAAGGGATCAACTGGCAAAGTTTGAACCAAAAGCTGATGAAGGTGTGTTTGTTGGCTACTCTGCTATCTCTAAAGCCTACAGAGTGTACAACAACAAAAGAAAGGTGATAGATGAATCTATCAATGTCACCTTTGAAGAGTCCAAGAATGCTACCACCAAAGCTGTTCCTGAATCAGTTTCAGGAGAATTAAACTTTGATGATCTGATGCATTCAAACAATGAAGAGGACTCAAAAGCTTCCACAACACCCAGTGTGGAACCTGTTAATCATGATGGGCATGATGGTGATTATGTCGATACACCCTGTGTGAATAAGTGTACTGACCTAATTACAACTGCATGTCCTGAACCTATCAATGCTGATTTCCCTGGTTCCTCTGCTGATATGTTCAACAATGGCCAGTCATGTTCAACAAGTGAGCAGGCTCAAGACAACAGTGTGTCTGAAAATCTTGAGAGCTGTTCAACAGGACCTGCTGAAGCTGCTGATAACTCAGGAGAATCATCATTGAAGAATGATCCTAAGTGGATCAGATGTCACCCCAATGATCAAATAATTGGTGACATCAACAAAGGGGTACAAACAAGGTGGGACAGCTTAGGGAACTTCTGTATGTTCTCTAGTTTTATTTCACTAATGGAGCCAAAGAAAGTGGATGAAGCACTAAAAGTGCCAATTGGATCATTGCCATGCAAGAAGAACTCAATCAGTTTGAGAGAAACAAGGTATGGAAGCTGGTCCCTGCACCTAAAGGCAAAACTATAATTGGCACTAAATGGGTTTTCAGAAATAAGATGGATGAGCAAGGTCATGTCATAAGAAATAAGGCAAGACTGGTTGCTCAAGGTTATAGACAGGAGGAATGAATTGACTATGATGAGACATTTGCTCCTGTGGCCAGACTAGAAGCAATTCGTTTGTATCTAGCCTACGCTGCTCATAAGAGCATTAAGGTATTTCAAATGGATGTGAAGAGTGCATTTTTAAATGGAAAGCTGCAAGAAGAAGTTTATGTCAAGCAGCCTCCAGGTTTTGAAAATGAACATCATCCAGGTTTTGTCTATAAGTTGGACAAAGCTCTCTATGGTCTCAAACAAGTCCCTAGAGCCTGGTATGACACTCTTACTGAGTTCCTTATGAGCAATGGATATTCCAGAGGTAAAGTGGATACTACACTGTTCATAAAAAAGGTGAAATCTGATATTATGCTTGTTCAAATTTATGTGGATGGTATAATATTTGGTTCTACCAATGAGCAGTTATGCAAGAATTTTTCATTACTCATGAAATCTAAATATGAAATGAGTATGACGGGAGAACTTACTTTCTTTTTAGGATTACAGGTTAAACAAACCTCAACTGGAATTTTCATAAATCAAAGAAAGTATATCTTAGATCTCTTGAAAAAGTTTAAATTTGATCAAAGTTCTCCTATTAAAACCCCAATGGCAACCAATGTAAATTTGGATGCTGATACCAGTGGCAAAGCTGTTTCAGTAACAGCTTACAGAGGTATGATTGGGAGCTTG
>JAANYP010006446.1:0-15487 GCA_020465985.1 Centrapalus pauciflorus
ACATTAGATTTGGGCGTTTCAAAATAGTCGTCATAAAAATTATCAAACAACTTATTTAATTCATTATGTTCAACATTTTGTCTATTTGACTCCAATGAAGTCTGCATGTTAGGTTCGGGTCCTGAACTGGTGTGTTCAGAAGCCATTACCACTCCTTCGTCAAATTTAACATTTACGCTCTCGTTGACTATCTTGGTTCTCTTGTTGTATACTCGGAAAGCAACCGACTCCTTTGAATACCCGATGAAGATTCCTTCATCCGCCTTTTGATTAAACTTTCCCAGATTGTCTTTATCATTCAATATAAAGCATCTGCAACCAAAGACATGGAAAAATTTAATATTAGGTATTCGTTTATTAATCAGTTCATACGGAGTCTTTCCGAATCTTTTATTTATTATTGAACGGTTTTGTGTGAAACACGCTGTTGCAACCGCTTCTGCCCACAAGAACAATGGTAAATTGGAGTAGGCCAACATTGTCCTAGCTGATTCCACTAGTGTCCGATTTCTTCTTTCAACGACACCGTTTTGTTGTGGAGTTCGAGCAGCTAAGAACTGATGTGTAATTCCTATTGAACTTAAGAACGAGTCTAATGATTTGTTCTTGAACTCTGTTCCATTGTCTGAGCGGCTTGTCTGAATAGTGAGTTGCAACTTTACTTGTATTTTTCGGATGAAGTCTATGATGGTTTCGGTTGCATCTGATTTGGATCTCAGGAAAAACACCCATGTGTATCGTGAATAGTCATCAACTATCACCAATACATATCGTTTCTTATTTATACTTTGTACTCTCATTGGTCCACACAAATCCATATGCAGTAACTCTAGTGCTCTTGTGGATGAGTGTTCTGTTTTGGATTTGTGTGTGGCTTTTGTCATCTTTCCTTTTTCACATGCCGCGCATAGTTGCTCTTTTTGAAATTTTAGCGTCGGCAGCCCTTTAACTAACCCTCCTTTTGCTAGGTTGGTCAGCTCATTGAAATTCAGATGTGAAAGGCGGCGATGCCACAGCCATGCTGTTTTAGATGTTGCTTTTGACAATAAGCAGACATCTTTCTTCAGATTGATCGAGGCTAAATCAATGGAGTACAGATTTGTTTTCCTGTTTCCTGCTAGAATTTCTTTTCCTTCTGCTGATCTGATGCTGCACCGATTGGCTTTGAAGTTTACTTCTAACCCCTTATCACACAGTTGTGCAATACTGAATAGATTATGACCAAGACCGTCAACATAAAAGACCTTTTGGATGGTGATTTTGTCATACTTCAGACTTCCGTATCCCTTGATCGGACAAAACTGATCGTTTCCAAATCTTACCGTCCCACAAAACTTTTCTACAAAGTCCGTGAGTGTGTCTCGTTGTCCGGTCATATGTTTGGAGCATCCGGAGTCAAGGTACCAGACATGGTTTACCTATAAAACGTAATAGCACATGAGGTACCCACTTGTAGTTGGGTACTTTTGTTTTAGGTAAATCATGCATAGTTTCTTTTGTTTTTCTAACTGATATGGCTTTTAGCTTATCGTTTGAATTTATTTTAGGTACCCATTTTTGAACTGTTCTTTTGGGTATCCACTTTTTTACAATTCGCGGTGGAATTGTTTTTGAAATATTTTTCTGTGGAACCTTTTTCTGTTCATAAAATGGGTCCTTTTTCTTTGGTTGCCATACGAGCTTATTATATTTCACAGATTCAGGCTTACAAACATAAGAATTCAAAGCAATTAATTTCGTTCTTGAAAATTTAATACAAGAATTATTAACAAGTTTATCATTATTACAGACAGAATTTTCAATTTTGCTAATTCTATCTGTAACAATTTTTTCTTTCACGCGCCATTCTTGTTTTATAATCTTGTTTTTCTCTTCTCTTTTCTTCTTTCGCCATACTTGTTTTCTCGATCCTTTCACAATGATATCTGGCATAAAAGAAGTATGAGAATTAGTGGATTTAGAAACTTGTTTCTTCTGTAAGTTTTTCATACCTGTTGAAGATTTGACTTTACGTGCAATAGAGTCTGTTGATGAAGATGATTCACCCTTTTCAAAACTAGGAGACTGAACAAAAAATTTTGTTTTCTCCTTCTTTTGTTGTATTGATGGTGAATTTACAGATGGTTTTAAAGACTCTGTAGCCATTCTTTGTAGAATTTTAACAGGTGCTTTATTACAATTTGATTGTTTATTAGTCAAAGGTTTGATAAATTCACCAATTTTACCAAACATTTGATCTAATGATTTATTATCAGAGTGCATGTACAGATCAAATTCTTTCTCTGAATTAATAGAGTCTAGAGAAGTAGTTGATTGTGGATCAGACACATTTATATGTTTAGGTTTATTTTGCAACATTTGTTCCATTTTATTTAATTCTTCCTTGAGAGTTCCATTCTCTGTCTCAAAATTCTTAATTTTCAATTCTAAATCAGAATTTATCTGTTCTAAAATTGAATTTGGTAAATATAATTTTTGAGACTGAGATGGTAATTCAGACAAATTCTTTTCAGAATAAGTTTGAATTAGCTCTTCTTTAGTATCAATAATGTTGTTTGTTTCATTTATCTTTGTATAATCAACATAATTTTGCATTTTGTCTGATCTTAATCTTTTTATTTCTTTGCTAGATTCTACTTCTTCAGATGCTTTCATGAAAGTCATTTTTAATCCTAAATTCATGTATCTGACATCGTATAGTGTTGGTGAATTTGATATAGCTTTTGTCAGATACTTAGGATTTTCCCAACCAATACCAGATTTAGAGTTGTAAAACTCTGTATCTTTTGGTTGATTTAAATATATTGTTTGATCTGTTTGCCCTCTTTTAATAAATTCATCCTCCATCTGTTTTATTTTCTCATAAAGTTTAGTTCTCTCTTCAAATATGGCATGATATTTTACAGAAAAGTTTGAGGCTTCTAACTCAGCTATTCGCAGACTTTCTTGTATATCAGATATTTTGTGATTCAGATTAAGTATATTGCTTTGAAGTTCTTTTTTCCTTATCTTGTAAGTCTGAGACAGCTCGTAAAGCTAAGGCTTTATCTTTGGAAAAATCTAGAACTAAATTGTGTTCATTTAGAAGTTTGTTTTCCAAAGAATGAACCTTTTTCTTTTCTGCTTTTAAGGATTTTTCAAACTTTTTAAGCATGAAAGCCATATTAGTTAGTTTTTCTTCTAAGATGCATGAGTCATCAATATCAGAATCTGAATTAGAATTTACCTCCGGTCCGTCTGAATCATCTGAGTTTTCAGACTCTGAATCTTCCTCATTTTCAGCTTCATTTTGGCCAGATGCCATTAATGCAACTTCTTCTGTTGTTTCTTCTTCATCAGACTCAGATTCTCTCCTATCTGCATCCTCTTCATCTGTCAGTCCAACCCACACCTCATCTTCAGCTATCATAGCTGATTCACTTAGTTCAGATTCATTGAATATTTCTGACTTTAGACAAATATGGGCATCTTCATCCAAGATGTCATCGTCTTCTGATAACTGTAACCAATGATCGTCCTCTGCCATCAGAGCTTTGCCTGACTCTTTCTCTTTGGCCAAGAGTGCCTTTCTTGTATAGTAGTCTGAATTTTTGACTACAGGAGATCTGCATTCCCGGGCATAGTGACCTGGTTTTCCACAGTTATAGCATTTCTGCTCCGACTCCTTCTTGGCTGATTTATCTGACTTCTCATATTTGTCAGACTTTCGTGTACTACTTTCTCCAGCTTTCTCATATTTATCCTTTTTCTCCACTTTTCTTGATCCTGTTTTGTAGCGCATTTTGTTGTTTGTTGGCTTCCTGTAAAATTTCTTCTGAAATGCCTTCGTAAGCAGTGCCATCTGCTTTTTCATCTCTTCTATTTCTGGATCTGCAGATGAATCTGATGATTCTGATTCAGAAGATGTGCTGCTGATTACTGCTCTCTTTTCCTTTTTCAGCTTGTATTTATACTTTTTCTCAGCCAGTAGAGCTAGTGGATCAGCAGTTTCTTTTTCCGCTTTCTTCTTTCCAGATATTTTCCTCAAAACAACTTCTTGGTAGTTGTTGAGGTTTTCAAATAGCATATGAAAATTCATCTCCTCTATATCTTTCGTTTGTTGGATGATCATAGCATATTTTTCCCATTCTGGATTTAGTACATTTAAAAATTTGACATTGATGTCCAAGTTGGACTTTGTCACTCCGTTTCTTTTTACTTCACTTACCAGATTTACAAATCTGAGGTAAGTGTTTTCCAAAAGCTCACCTTCACGAGCTCTGAAGTTCTCAAACGTCATTAGACTATTCGTAGCCCTATTAGTAGCAGCTCTGTCTGATCCCCTCATGATTTTGCATACTTCATCCCAGATGGACTTAGCAGTCTTTGTATTTGTCAGACAAGTGTATATATCATTGGGGATTGAAATCAACAATAGTTTTCTGGCAGTCTTGTCCCCTAACTTTCTCTTTTTCTGGGCCTCTGTTAGGTTTGTGACCTCAATAGTTCTCGGTGGTATTGGGGGATTGCCAGTTGGTACTCCTGGGATCGTTTCCATAAAAATTGCTGGTCCGTCATTTAATGATTTCAGCATTTCCTCAGACAAATCATGGAAACTTATAAATTCAAGAAACCGCTCCCGCCATTGGACATATTCTCCCCTGTATAAGATTGGGGGTTTGGTTTCTGATCCCATAGCAAGTGCATCTTTAGACATGTTGATTGATCATTGGGAAACTTTGACCAAGATCAAATGAACTCCGAATGAGATTGAAAAGTTTGATCACACCTTGAAACACAGATTAGTACTGAAATCTACAACACAATGACTTGTTAGTAGCAATAAGCAGTTTAACTCAGACAGTGAATTGTGTTTGGATTAATGTGTGTGACAAACTTGAATGATTCTTGTGTTATGAGTGAAACTTGAATGAATGTAGTGTAAAACTCGATTGAGTTTATGGTAAAACTCGATTGATTCTTTCACTGAAACTCGATTGAGTGTTTGATCAAACTCGAATGAGTGTGTGATCAAACTCGAATGAGTGTTTGATCAAACTCGAATGTGTTTGATCAAACTCGAATGAGTATATGACAAAACTCGAGTGAGTATATGAAAACTTGAATTTTATACCAAACTCGAATGTGTCTTGTACAAAACACGAATCAGTCTTATATAAAACTCGAATCAGTCTTTTATAAAACTCGAATGAGTCTTATAGAAAACTTGAATGTCTTATACAAAACTTGAATGTCTTATAAGAAACACGAATGAGTCTTATAAGAAACACGAATGAGTCTTATAAGAAACTCGAATGAGTCTTTGTCAACTTGAATATTAGTTATACACAACTCGAATTCCTAAGATAAGCAACTCGATTAACTAATGTACTCAACTCGAATTACAAAGATACTCAACTCGAATTACAAAGATACTCAACTCGAATTACACACAGGATGTGTATATTTCGAGTTTCTTAGTATTTTCAGGTTTTACAAGTCTGAATTTCAGATTAAAACCAAATTTTACCCAATTTCACTTAAATTGTAATCGAAGGTAAGGTTTTTGAATACAAACACTTTGTGTAAAGCACTTTTATGCAAAAATGGATCTAAATCAGACTTTTTCAATGAAACAGTACCGGTTTTTGACCTTTTCAAAATTTCAGAAAATTGCTTAGATCTTTTTCTGTGTTTTGAAAATCAAAACAAGTTTATATTCAATTGATTCGTCTTTGAAACCTTAACCTTCGATCCAATTAACACTGAGAATGATCAACAGAATCAAAACCCCTAATGATTTTAGGGTTTTTTTCGAAAAAATGCTCAAGAACACGAAAAAAAAAAAATTCAATGTCAATCAGAATGATTCATCCCTAAGTCTCTGATACCAATTGTGAATTCTAGTTTCTACCAATTCAATCAACAATATGTAAAGAATAAAAACAATGAATTTAATCAAGACTAACCAAATGATTCGATTGATGATTTGTTGATTACAAATACAGTCAGAGAATGTTCTTCCACCTTTTTGCTTTTACAATCTTGAATGCGTACAAAAATAATTCTCTGACAGATCTACTAAATTGGAAAGTCAACAAGACTATTTATACATATTTACAAACTACAAGGAAATTACACAAACAGTCCCTAGACTTTGATATTTCATCAATCAAAAACATATTCTAACATTTATGATCAAGGCATACAGACAATGATTCTAACTTTTTGGTATTTGCAAACTTTCTTTAAAAGACAAACATCGGACACAGGTCTGTATTTACATACAACAAAGTGTCTTAGTTTGACTTAAAGTTTATTTTTAAAGCTAGCAAGACAGCGGTGACAGGTCTGTACTGACGTACAACAAAGCGACTTATCTTGCTAACCCGAATCAAAACAGAGGCAACAGGTCTGTACTTACGTACAACAGAGTTACGTGTTTTTGACTCTCAATTCTGTATGATTTTTCTATGCTTTCCAATTTAAGATGTATTTGATGTTGCTATACATCCCCAGAAAGTTTGCATACCTCATTTATAATCAAATTTTGTATGTCTCGTACATAAAAATTAAGACCGATTGGTCATACATCTAAGTTAGTGACACGTTTGACTTTTTCTTGAATATTTTATTAGCCTTGAGACTCCCTATATGTATTATGCCTACCAACACATCAAACTAAAATAATGTATAACACTTAGAATTTTAGGTGCATTATGTGTGAAAGCCTAAACACTTAGAGTTTGTAACGACTGTGCTAAGTTTCGTCACTTTGAACCTATGCATCTAAGACTTAACTCTTTTTCTGATATTCTCTTTTTTTTTAATTTTTCATGGTTTTCTCTCTTTTATCTTTTGTTTTTCATAAGAAATAGCAATAAAAGAAGATAACCTACTAACTTACTAAAAATAGAAACTATCCTAATTTAGAAAACTTACTATAAAAAGAAAGAAATATTACAGCTATAAAAGGAAATAAAACTTCTACAAAGGTCAATTTACTCTGGGTTGCGTATTCCATTTAGTTGAATCAAATATTCAAACCGTGACTTATCAAAGGCTTTGGTAAATAAATCAGCATTATTATCGTCCGTTGCCACTTTTACCAATTTGATTAAGTTCTTTTCAGCACAATCACGAATAAAATGATGCCTTATGTCTATGTGCTTTGTTTTACAGTGTTTAACTAGATTATTTGTTATAGCGATTGTAGATTGGTTATCTATCCTAATGGGAGTTTGAGTGTAAGCCAAACCGTAATCCCGCAATTGTTGTTGTATCCACAGAACCTGTGAGCAGCAACTACCAGCAGCGACATACTCGGCCACGCACGTAGACACGGCTACCGACGTCTGTTTCTTGCATTCCCAGGAAACCAGTCTCCCTCCTAGGAATTGACAACCTCCAGTTGTTGATTTGCGCGTCAAGCTGCATCCTCCGTAGTCAGAATCCGTGAACGCTTCCAACTCTAGATCTCCCTCCGCGTGATACCAAAGTCCCAGCTTCGGTTTCGACTTGAGGTATCGTTGAATCCGCTTCACAGCTTTCATGTGCATCTCCTTCGGATTAGCTTGAAACTTAGCACAAATACACACAGCAAACATGATGTCAGGTCTTGAAGCAGTTAAATACATAAGTGATCCAATCATGGCCCGATATAACATCGGATCCACATCGGTATCACTTTCAGTACCCGGTCCGAGATTGTGATTCACTTGAATCGGCGTGCTGAAATGGGCTGTCAGTTTCGTCCCTTCCATCCCGAAGCGCTCTAATATGTCATAGACATACTTCGTCTGATGGATAAACATTCCTTCCTTCTTCTGGTCAACTTGCAACCCCAAAAAGAAATTTAACTCTCCCATTGCACTCATCTCGAATTTCGACTTCATCACCTTCTCGAAATCTTTGCACATTTGTTCGTCTGATGATCCAAAAATGATATCATCGACGTACACTTGTACCAAGATGAAATGTTCTCCCTTCCTCTTAACGAACAGCGTACTATCTATCCTACCCCTTTCAAACCCGTTCTCTAATAAATGGTTGGATAGAGTCTCGTACCACGCCCTTGGTGCTTGATGCAATCCATATAGAGCCTTATCTAAACGATATACTCTATCTGGATATTTTGGATCTGTAAATCCGGGCGGCTGTTCTACATACACCAGCTCCTTCACTTTCCCATAGAAGAAAGCACTCTTAACATCTAATTGATATACCTTAAAGCCCTTGAAGGAAGCAAAAGCCAGAAACAACCTAATGGCTTCCAGCCTAGCTACTGGCGCAAACACCTCATTGTAATCGATTCCCTCCTCTTGGTTGAAACCCTTTACAACTAACCTAGCCTTGTTGCGAGTGACTATACCCCGATCGTCTCTTTTGCACTTAAAAACCCATTTGGTTCCTATTGCAATTTCCCCTCGAGGTAATGGAACTAACTCCCACACTTCTAGTTTCCTAAACTGAGAGAGTTCTTCCTGCATCGCTTCAACCCAGGTATGATATGCCTCGGAGTCATTTATCATCGACAACAACACCGTGTTGTTATTTAAACTACTCCTAGTCCTCACACCCTCATTAGGATTTCCTATGATTCTTTCTATAAGATGATTCTTGTTGATCCTAGAGGTCTCTATCTCGTCAACTCTCATATTATCTCCTAAGTTAGATCCTATTTCACCTAATGGGGGAACATCCTCAGATTCCAGATTTTCCCCCTCGTGGACAGTTTCCTCTGAGTTGGAATTTGTTGTCTGAGGTTGGTTCTCAGTTGAAGGTGCTTCTGGATCAGTGACTTCTGGAGATCCATCTTCAGTCAAAGTAGGCTCGGATGTGGATTGAAATGTAGTCCTTGGAAAGGTATGACCTTCGTCATTCAGACGCAACGGCGCCATGTCCTTTTCGATTGTACCTGCATTTTCATCCAAAGGAATGTTAAATGACTCGAACAATTTATCATAGTCAAATATCCATTCCGGACCTGTTTGGGGTTCATGTGTATAACTTGTGACTTCAATGTTATACACAATTTCTACTGTACCATTCGTTTTGTTAAAAACCCGTTTGTTTGGTGAGTTCGGCACATAACCTAGGAAGTATCCTTCGTCAGCCTTTTCACCAAACTTAGGTTGATGTTTTGTTCGCAATAACGTACATGGTACCCCAAACGGTTCGAAGCCAGTTAAATTAGGTGGCCGTTTATTCAAAATTTCATAACAAGTTCTATTCAAAGATTTGATAGTTAGGACCCGGTTTAAAATATGACATGCGGTATTCACTGCCTCCCCCCAAAACATGGTAGGAAGCTTTGAATCCGAAAGCATAGTCCTAGTTGCCTCAATCAATGTCCTGTTCTTTTGTTCGGCCACCCCATTTTGTTGAGGCTCATACGGTGCACTAAATTGATGCACTATGCCCTTTGATAGGCAATATACACCAATTACAGTGTTTTTAAATTCTGTTCCATTATCACTACGTAGCCTTTTAACCCGTGTTCCATAGGAATTCTCCACTTGGTCTAAGAACCCGATGAGCTTGGAAGTCGTCTCGTCCTTTGTACCTAAAAAGAAAACCCAAGAAAATCGTGAGTAATCGTCAGTGATAACTAAACAATACCAACTACCACCTATACTCCTTTTGTTGATTGGTCCGAAGAGGTCCATATGCAGCAAATCGAATGTGGTAGTGATGGAGTTCTGAGTCTTGGACTTGTATGCCTTCTTATGTTGTTTGCCCTTCTTTCATGGTAGACACTTGTCCTCGAACTGAAAACTCTTCATATGCACACCTTGCACCAACCCATTTTTCGTTATATAGTTCATTTTTCTTAGATGCAAGTGTGCCATGCGCCTGTGCCACAAAACTGATTCAGTCTCCGAAGCTTTGGATAACAGACAGATTGGCCCCATCAAAGTTTCCGGCTTGTTCATATCGAGCATGTACAAGTCATTCTTCCTTGGTGCCCGCATCAATATCCACTCTTCAGGAATCTTGAACCCCGGTTTTAGCACCAATGCTTCAGTGTCAATGAACAACACTGAATTCTTCTTGTCACAGATTTGAGATACACTAATGAGATTGTGAACCAGTTTATCAACGTGATAAACTTGATCCAACTTGATCGTCCCATTAGTGACCACTCCAGTACCCGTGATATTTCCTCCTTTATTTCCCGCGAATGATACAAATCCCGGATTTTCACCCTTGAAGTCTGTAAGGAGACTTCTTTCCCCCGTCATGTGCCTGGAGCATCCACTGTCGACGAACCATGTAAGGTCTACCACTTCAAGATCTATCTAGACGCGGATCCGTTAACGAGTGCGGAATCCTCGTTGACGGTTAGACGGACAACTCTCAACCAACGGAAACACGGAGACTATTAGACGCTGAACGAACGACACACGAACGATCCTACGTACTAATTCTCTCCGAAATGGGACTCACCTAGCTGATAAACTCGAGATCGCCTATCGCTTAATTCCTCACGAATTCTGCCAAAGGTCTGCTAATCATTCGAGTCTATCCCTAATTATAGACCCTGATTCGAGTCTGTTGTGGGCCAACCTCGAATCTGGCCTAAGGCCCCATTCGAATCTGTCCATCTGACAGATTCGAATCTAACCTATATTCGAATCTATGGACTCATTCGAATCTATCTCAGATTCGAATGTATCCCCTTAAGAAATTCGAATCTAGCCTTTTACACTTAAACACTTAAGTGATGAAACTTATAACATTACCTTATGATTGATTTTATCTTTGAGTTTTATGTTTGAACTTCTTGTAATACGTTACATCAAGTTCAAACATACAAACACTGATAAACATCAATCATATATAATATATATATACCAAACATATGCAAAATCACAATGTAAGACAACTTAGACTGCTATCGTCACACGGGATGTACCAACAGACTCCCCCTTGACGATAGCTTCTAATAATTCACATTTGATTTAAGAATATGGTTTATTATTGATTCAAAACACTACCAGCAAACAGACCTTTTTCAACACATACCTTGACCACATTTTCATACTTACTCGCTTCAGCATCCATATGTGCGTCACTGGAAATCTTACAGTTATACAAGATCTGCAGGTCTTCTTTAGATAGGTTCACCAGGTGAAGCGGGTCATAGACTCTAAGAATAACTTTTTCTTCTAAGTCTTCCATAACCGCTTCCCCAGTTTCCGTGTCAGCATACCACCACTTCAGATTCTTCAGAATGTTTTGTGGCATTGGCTTGAGAGGTACCTTCCTAAGACATCTGGCTGGCTTATAATGAATCCTCATCCAAGGTCGACCAGTTAGAGGGTCGATACGTGATGGATCCTCTACTCTTTTCCCAACTCTTGGACTCAGGCGCTCAAATTTCCTCGATCTTCCCTCCTTTCTTATTATTCTTGCGATAACGTCCGCATAGGGATCATTGCCAATGTTTATCAGATCTTTCCATGCTAAATCTGCAATTTCAATCTTTGGCAGGGAGTTGAACGCTTTTAAGGTTCGCCTCATGTACTGAAGCCCGTCTTTTCTCTTTATTATAAATAGCTGCAGTTCTCTGTCAAAGAACCAGCTTAAGATTCGCTCAGACAGCTTCCCCGTACCAGGCACTCTCATTGTCCGTTTAATTGCAGCTTCCTTCTCTTCAGCCCTGAACCATAGCTTTCGTTTTTCTTCATTAGTTAGCTCTCTTGCAGGTTCCTCTGTCGATGGCTGAGGATTTAAAGCAACATTAACTATATCTGCATCGACAATGTTATGTCCATCAATCATATAAGTATCTGTGATAGGATTCTGCTGCACAATTATCTCGTCAGCTTCATCATCCTCATCAGCAAGTACTTCATCATCTGACCGCCAGTCGACTATCTCCTCTGGCGCAATCTCCCCTTCTTCAAGCTCTTCATCTTCGTTATCAAAGCCTACATCCAGTGGATCATCATCAAGATCCATGAGCGCTTCAATCATCTCACTGATCTCAAAGTCTGTAGGCTCCTTAGATGAACTGGCTTCACCCCTGTGTCCTTCGCCTTGACTAGGCTCCCCCTGAATTTGAGTAACTTGAGCTGCAGGAAAATCTACAGACTCAATCTCTTTATTTGCACTGGGATCATTGCCTTCATCATCATCATCTTCTCGCTGTACTTCCTGATCTTTACAACTCGTCTCCCCCTGAGTTTGTAGATTTTTCATAAGTTGCTCTAGGAGGGACCGCATTGCTCGGATTTCAGATGATTGATCAGCAACAAATGACTTAATCTCCGTGTTCTCGTCTCTAACACTTTCAACAATCGTTCTCAGTTCGGCATTCTCCTTATCAAGATTAGAGTTATGCTCTTGGAGTTCACCGACTGCTTTTGTGAGAGATATGATTTCGTTGAGTTTGTAGTGGACGTTGCTGTTGTTGCTGTGGTTGGACATCAACTACCCCTGCCCAGTTGGCATTACTCGGGGCTTGAAATTCCCTATCCAGAATTGCACCAAATAGTGGACGTGCCTCCGGAACTGCTAACCTTCCTCGGTGTGAGGAACAGTCAGAATAGATACGCTTCTCCATAACATTGACGGTCAATGCATCATCAGATTGTGGCAGCTCAGGCAAGAAATGCCTTATCAACATCATTACGAACCTCGGATACAAAAGGAACTTTTCTCTCTCAGGAGCCGTGATTTGATGGATAAATTCCGAGAAAATCAGCTGCGAGAAACTAAACTTCTTATTGTATACCATCGCGATCATTGCTGATTGGATTTTTGATACTATATAATCAAAACCAGCTTTCTTAGGCGCAAAACAGATCATAAACACATGGACCAAGAAACGCCATTGTCCTATCAACCCGCTTTTCATATATGAAGATTTTGTAACGTCCAAGCTGTATCCCATTCTCAAAAAAGCTGCTTGCCTAATACTTAAAGGAAAGTCTGTAGGCCCGTCTTCTTGTTCTAGGGAACCCAACTGCAGCACTTGTCTCAAAATATCAGCGGAGAAAACCAAAGGTTGTCCGACAATTCTAGTTCTTAACACTGTCGGGGTGACAGTGCAGTCCACCTGCAAGTGATCGTAAAATTGACGTACATAGGATATCACAATCGGAATGTTTTCATACAACACATAACTTATTCTAGATTCCGCCAGAAAATCTAAAACTTCTCGAAATCCCTGCGCCTCAGGGATGTTATTGGCAGGATTCAGTACCATATTGTGCTTGGGAACAAAAGCACGAAGCGCCATATCTGCACAATACATAAAATTGTTAGACTTATTAAAAATCAATAAACTTGTTTAAATTCAAATTTGTTTTATCTTGTATTTGATTAAATACAAAATCTAACACAATTAAATTTCCACAAGTTTAATAAAATTTAAATTCAACAAAATAAGTAAAGTACAGATTCGAGAGTAACAGATTCGAAGTGCCCATATTCGAATGTAATGGACAGATTCGAATATACCCTATTCGAGTCTGATGGACAGATTCGAATATCTGGTCATCTCGAATCTATTGATAGATTCGAGAAACCCATGATCAGATTCGAATGTCCATTATCAGATTCGAAAGGCCGACATCTCTTTTTTCAACAAAAATCCAAGATTTTAACCATTTTGAACTAGGTAAATCACATACTTTAGTTCAACTAAGTTCTAATCACTGATTTATGCCTTTAATTTGATATTTTATAGGTCCTAACTTAGTTATTTATGAATAACCCAATTTTGACCAATAAAACATCAAAATGTGATGTTTAAGCCCAAATTTGTGTATGAAACCACCAAAATCTTGTACAATCATGTTGCTTATACCTAGATTTGAAAGTAGAATCGACCACAAAAGCTTTAGAATCGACGAAATGTCGTTTAGTAGAAATACGATAGACTCGAGAATAGATTCGAGATCGCCAGTGACATATTCGAGAAATCAGATTCGAGAACAGTGAGAAGTAAATGCCGTCACTGTGGACCTTTATATACTAACTACCTTCGAGTCTATGTGTAGATTCGAGTCTACTGACAGATTCGAGAACTTCAAATTCGAGTCTGTCTTAGATTCGAAGCTACAAACACTTAGAAAAATTTCGGAAATTTTGAAATAATTTCAACTTTTTCCAACTATTTTCTACTGTGTAGTGTAACCAGATAAACTATGCCAAATCTTTTACCCTAAGCTCAGATAATTCACGCATTGTATATTTTATCCATCTTTGAATGCACCCTCAGTAACTTTTGACCTTTTACCTAAGTAAAAAATTAAACTAAACTAAAATAAAATAAGGTAAAAATAAAATTTTGACCAAAAAACTTAATCTAAACTTAAAAAAATTTACAATCTAAGCTAAAAACTTAACAATTTTTGATGAGTATAGTCTAAGAAAGGTTCAATCAGATAGCGATGTCCGATACTAACTTTCAGTACTTAAACTTTCACACTTAGGAATTTTTGATTCCTTTGATTGTTTGTCGTGACATACCCATTTAGCCGATTGTTGGTATTTTACCCTGTTAAACATTCTACATTTCGGGAAACTCCTCCTATGGCTTTTTTATTTATCAGGGGAATTATCTTGTTAGCGTGACTCCAGACATAATAATCGCCATTTTATGATCATGTACACAAGACAAAAATTCCTTAAAAACACTTGTCCTAGGTATTTGCAAACTTTCTTTCTTTAAAAGAAAACACGGACACAGAGTCTCTGTTATGGTTCTATATCAACAAAGTGTCTTAGTTTCGACTTAAAGGTTTATTTTTTAAAGTTAGCAACAGCGGTGACAGGTACTGTTGACGTACAACAAAGCGACATAATCTGCTAACAGAATGCATATATATTTAACCCAGGAATTCTAAACTAGAGGACAACAGGTTTCTGTACTTAGTACAACAAGTTGCGATGTTTCGGACTCTCGATGATTATAAATATATTTAATTTATTTCTTTCAGTTTTTAATGTATTTGATGTTGCCATAAACATCCAGAAAAGTTTTCAGTACTATTAGACTCAATGTTTGTAATGACTATTTACATTAAAAATTAGGACGTTTGGTGTGACATTGGTAAAGGTTAGACTGTGAACGACTTCGGACTTTTTCCTAAGGATAGTTTTATTAGCCTTCAAGCTCATAACTTATTTGTTGCAAGATGGTTTTTATGTATACATACATGGAATTTATGTTTTATAAATTCAAACTCAACTATTGATTTCCATACAAGTCATCTTTACGTGTAAACCTTTGAACTCACCGACAATTTTGTTGACGTATTTTAGCGTGTATTTTTAGGTAATTAAGGCACGAGCACTGCATCGGAATCATTCCAAGGCTTGCATTCATATTGGAGTCACATCATTTTCAAAAACTCGGAGATTTTTTTGCATCATTTTTTAAATTAATTATGTATTTAAATCTCTATAACTTGCGAACTACTCTTCATGTTATTCGGGTTATGTAAAACAATTTCATATTTTGAAGTTATATTAAGGTATTTTTGAAAACGTC
>JAANYP010006447.1:0-109692 GCA_020465985.1 Centrapalus pauciflorus
GGACATGATCTTGTTTTTTAAAGTGTATAGTTGTTTTTTTATGCATGTTTTTATGGAAATGTTTGAAAGATTTAATCGTTGTTTATCTGTTTTAGGAAGACGAATCTGAGAGATTCATCGTGATTTTTGATGAATCAAATGAAGATGCATCGTGTTTTGAAGATAAATCGGATGAAGATGCATCACTATTTTGATGATGCACTATGGTGGGACGAAGAAGATGTTGAATATGACCGAAAATGAGGATGGAGAACCAAGATGCATCCCGAATTGAAAGATGAATATTAGATGCATCGACATCAAATCTTCTTTTTTGAATTTGTTTAGATTTTGTAATTTTTGAATTTGTTTAGATTTTGTAATTTTTGAAGTGTATCAATTAATATTATTTAACATTTATTGTTTACGTATTAATTGAATATTTAATTAATATAAAATTAAATTTTATTTGACTAGCTATATTTATTTTTCCCATAATACCCCTATGCATACCGAATACATGCATCCGTGATGCATCAATGATCGTTTAATCTAAAGGCTGTCATTGGTTCTTTTTTTTGGTTCCCGATGCATATGGTGTCCCATGGAACCTGGCCCTATACATACATATATATATATATATATATATATATATATATATATATATATATATATATATATATTTATATATATGTATGTATATATGCGACAATCTTTTGACAAGTTAAATATTCTAGAGAAGTAAAGAAGCAAATATGGGCCACACATTTTAATTGATGGATGATAAAAAAAATATAAATGTTAGTTTTTGTAATATAATTTATAAAAAAGATTATAATGGTCATTTGGAAAAAAATTGAAACGTTAGATTAGGTATTAGAGACAAATCTAAATTCTCTGTTCAATCCCTACAATATCTCAAGATATATAAAAAATGAAACATTCGTCTTTTGGACCTGTTACGTGTAATTATTTTAGTGGGTGATTATTTTAATAATATTGGGTTTGTCCAATTTCCCGTTTAGTGGATTGATACGTGTCGGGATTGAGATTGCGTGTCACTGGGTTATAATTTTAGCGGATTAATTATATATTTGGGATGACAGGATTAAATGGGTTAAAAGGGTATTAGTATCGAAAATGTGATAACGGGTTCGGGTTGTCGGGTCCGAGGTTACTAAAATTAGAAAGGGTATATAAGGGTTGTGTTTGAAACTTGTTTCGTCTCTTCTTCCTTGCCAAAAATCTGAGAAATTGTATGTGTGTGCGTGGTGTATGCTAGATACATAACAGAGCTTTGAAAATCCAAGGGTTGATTGCCGAAATTGGAAGTAGCCATCTCCATATTGCGTTCTTGAGATTGAATGTAAGAAATCTTTAGATTGGTGTCTAATCAGATTTGAAACCCAACTAGGACCATCCGAACTTCGGATCATCAACCGAAATCGGCTAATCAGATTTGCATTTCTTCTAAGTTCTCATCCGAGATACAACTATTCATCCGAATTTCATTCCATCTGAAGTTTCTCAAGTTTCATCCTAGTTTGATTCATCCGAATTCGTTCCATCCGAGTCCCTTCCATCAAAATTCGGTCCATCAGACTTTAATTCATCCGAATTATAAGTCCATCAGAGCTGTAGTGTTCAGCCGAATTCCTGAACATCTGAGTTCCACTGTTCATCCGAATTCCAAATCATCCAAGTTCTTCATATTCATCCGAGATCTGTTCACCCGAGTTCTGTTCATCCGAAATTCAGTTTCCACTTTAAAGATCTTAACTTCTTAATAAGCACTTGTCATAATCATGTCTAGAGAGGCCCTTGTCCTTGTATCAGAGAACAGACCACCTATTCTCTATCCTGATGAGTACGTACAGTGGAAATCAAGATTCCTGAAATTCATTGGTATGCAGCCAAATGGAAATCTATAGATACAATCTATCACTGAAGGCCCTGCTATCTTTTATCGGGAAATCCCTGCCAGGCCAGATGCTGACCCACGAGTCCTCACATCAAAAACAGTTCGTGAACCCACCAATGAGGCTGAAAGGGACAGACAACATGCCGACAAAAGGGCAGAATATCTCATCTATTAACCCCTTCCCACCGATATACTTGTTGGAGGTGACAGCAAGATGTCAGCTAAAGAGATGTGGGATGCACTAGAAGTACAAATGCTTGGGGCGGATTTAGATGATAGAGCAAAGATCAAGGAAGCAAAGTAAAAAAATTTTGAGTTCCGTGCCAAAGATGTGGAGTCTCTTCAGGGTACCTTCACGAGCTTCTGTGTAGTTCTAAATGAGCTAAATAAACTGCACATCAAAAAGGATAAGGATGACATCAACATCCAATTCTTTTCTTCCCTGACCCCAGAATGGCAAGTTGCATGTCGAGCCACAAGATGAGTTCTAGACATTCCAAATCTCTCAATTAATGTGGTATTCAAGCAACTCAAGAAATATCAAGGGGATGTGGATCAACAGATGCAAATGGCAAATACCTTAGCATCCTTGCTACTATTAGCTAACTCAGGCATCAAAGCAGCTGACTCTTTGGAACTACTCTCCAGCAAGACACTCTCTCCTGCACTCCCTCCCAACTCATCTGTTGTACCTTACTACACTCAAGGTTCATCATCGTATCAATGCAGATATGCATCACCACCGCATGAGCCATATGATTAAGAAGAGGCAACCATACAAGAATAAATTGCCTTATGGACAAATCGTCTTCAACAAAGACGTTTTTCTCAGAACAAGACAAACAATCAGCTTCGTTATGACACTGGCCTGCGAAGATACCCTGACGACAGAACGGATGAAAGACGTGATGATCGGAGGGATGATTGGGGGAGAGATGATAGAGATGTCAGAAGGTATGATGACCGAAGAGATGACAGAAGAGAGAGATGCGATGACAGACGCGACTATCGAGATGATCGTCGTTATGAAAAGTGTGATGATAGAAGAGATGAGAGAAGAGACGATAGAAGGATTTACAATCATCGTGATGATAGCCGCGAACCCCGCCGAGAAGACAAAAGGCCGGTTGAGAGACGAGATGATAGGCCAAGAGCTGATGAGCCTAAGGAAACTGATAACCGTCTGTGCTACAAATGTGGGAAACCGGGCCACTTTGCTCGGGAATGTAAAAATCAGTTTGAGCGGGATGTCGGGTATTATGAGCGGAAGCTGGAGGCAGTAAAGAAACGGTCTGATACAATGGCTCTTGTTGTTTAGGAAGATTATTGGGATGACACTGATTCTTACGAGTAAGAGGATAGGGTTCACGAACAGTCCTTGATGCGGGAACTGGAGGATCAGCATCTAGCCTTGCACGTAATACCCGGTAATAAACAACCAGTCCTTCTGTTAAGGATTGAAGGAGCAGATTCCCCATGGATTGCATGCCAAGAAATTTGAGAAACCTTTTCTTCCATTGTTCATACTCATCAGGATAGAGAACATGTGCTCTGTCCTCTGATCCAAGAACAAGTGCTTCTCGAGACATGATGAATAGTGTTGATTAAAAATGAAGATCTTTTGAAGTGGAAACTGAAGTTCGGATAATCAGGAACCGAATTTCGGATAAGCCAAATTCGGGTGAACAGTAACTCAGATGAAGATGAACTCGGATGAAACTGATCCTCGGATGAACAGTAACTCGGATGGATGTATTTCGGATGAACAGTAATTCGGATTGATTAAAGAACTCTGATGATCAGGAATTTAGATGAACAGTAGAACTCGGATGGACTTATAATTCGGATGAATTAAAAGTCAGATGGACTGAAATTTAAAGGAACAAACTCGGATGGAACGAATTCGGATGAATCGAACTCGGATAAACTTGTGAGAAACTCGGATGGTTAACTTAAAAATATGTGATCAACTCTGATGATCCGAATTTGGTTGAAGAGCCGAATTTCGGATGATCCGAGATGGTTTGGAAGGAGTTTTAGATTGAAAAACAAACAACTTTAGTGATCCAAAAACTGTTTTAATAGTATTTCGGTTGATCCGAATTTCGGATGGGTCCGAGATTTGGTCCGAAATATGTTAGAAATTTGTCCAAATTGGTCCGAATTTTGATTCGAGTTGTGATCCGAATTTAGGTCCGAATTTTAACAGTTGAATTAATTTCCAGATTTTCAGAATGTATTAAAATGCAGTTTTAAGCCTGAAATTAATTTCTAAATGTTTTATGTGATTTTTAAAACACTTTTTGTGAATTATTAATACCCAAATCACTTAAAAATCTGGGAATTTAACTCAAAACCGATTATAAACTCAAGAACACAAAATAAAAAATTTCAACAAATAATCAATTAAAACTAGTAAAGATTGAACGAATGAAGCTTGAAATGAATACAATTTAATTATAGATGATTATATAATAGAAACGCAGCTAAAACAGAATATTGAGAAGGATTTAGAGGAAAAACCAAGAGTTTTGAAGATGAACACGAAGAACACGAACACTTTGAAATCCAAAATCAGTTGAAATCCACTGTGCATGCTCTGATACCAATTTTTGTTCTTGTCCCAATAATAATCAGCACTAAACATGATGATTTTAGCACAAAATTCAACACAGTAAGAATGTTTTCACTCTATTATCGATATGAATATTGAGAGATAAATGTCAGAGAAAAGCGACGGCTCAATTTTTCTATTTCAGAATAGTGACTATCGTGTGGGAAACCCTAGGTGGGGTTTTCCTTACATCATTAAATTAACTTTCAGAGATATACAAAACATCTAAATCTACTAAAGTAAATTACAAATAAAAGGAAATACTAGAAATAAGTTACATAGAAATAAACTAACTAATTATTACAAAAAGAAATTCCACATGATCGAAACTAAGGTCTAACAGTGACGTATACACTCAACCCCACCAACTACTCAGTTATGTCTCACATCTTATGCTTCAATAATCACAAAGATATTGCACATTTCTATCGATATATCATTTGGATATTATTGATATTGAAACAAGGAAGACATTTGTTTCGGTCTCCAACTTCATTTGATGCACATTGTGTTTAGAGCTGATTATATACACTTTTAGGACACGTCGAGTCTAACAATCTGCCTGACTATAAACTGCTAGTCCAAAGTGACTAAGCTGGAACAAATAAGAGTGATTCTTTCATGATAAAGGATTTCACGATGACTATTTGGAAATACTACCAGTGTTAACATCACGCCATCGCTGAAAGTAGGTCACATAGATTATGTCTATTGTGCAAACAGGAATCCTATGTGGACCTTGACTCGATGCTTACAAATGAATGTGTTTCATATTTCTCAAGTCAAGTTGAAAAGTTTTGACTTTATTGGTTTTAGTGATAAATTTGTTTAGAATAAGGGGAGACATCATTTATATAAGAAAGGATTTCGTATTGAGGGGAAGAGTTTGTAATTTTTGCTGTAATTCTTAGGGGTAGAGATAGTTTTTTGGATGTAACGTTACTCAATGTATTTATTTCTTCAAGTTGTAATTTCACTGCATCGGCGTCTTTTAATATTTTACATGATGTCATAAATCTTATGATCATCATGAGGGGGAGAAAAGTTGATGTTCAGAGACAACTGCTGAAGAGATTAAAGTTGAAGTTCAAGCTTTCTATGTTGATTGGATTGATCAAGGAGGAGTTTAGGATTCAAGAGGGAGAGTGTTTATAGAAAACAGAAGTTCAGAGAACAAGATATATGAAGATCAGAGAAAGACAATGAAGAAGAAATTTTATTTAAAGAAGACTCGGAGATCGAAGAGAAGAAAAGAGAAAAGATTTGAAGATCAAGTTTTTTAAATCTTGAAGATTTTTGCATTGTTTAGATTTTCTTTGTAAAGAATTTGTTTTAAACTTTAATTGAAAAATTGTTTTCATCTCTAAGGGGGTGATTGTTAGGAACAAATATATAGAGATGAAAACAATTATACTTGTAAGTATAGGGACTAAAGACGTCGATATTAGAAAGTTTAGTTTAGAAATATATAAACAAATTCTAAGGGAATTTGTTTATAGACTTTGCCATTTTATTATTTGTTTTTCATGTACAGAGCAAAGTCAATCGTTCAATAAAAAGCAAGATTTGTGTTCAATTTGTTGATTCACCTAGATCTTGATTTCACACATTTCATCAAAAACCTTATGTGCACTAATTAAATCATCATATTTCAAAAATATGAAAATTGAATTCGAGAGAATGGAGAAGAAGACGATGTTTAATTGATGATTAATTGCATGAATTCTTCAAAAAATTGAGTTTAATTATTATTTCTATGGAGATGAAGATGGAGATGGAGACAGAGACGGAGAATGAGTTGGAGACGGATTGAATCCCAGATAACATGCGAGCTTACGTGACATATATTTTGCATTTTGTCGATCGTGCCCTTAAAACAACCAGTTGAAGAATCGTATGGTTGGAAGAAGGTGCATTGGGTACGTGGGGTTTTGCCTACTATGCTGTGGAACCAATATATATATATATATATATATATATATATATATATATATATATATATATATAGACACACACACATATACATATATATAGCTTCAACATCAGTGGGATATCATATTAGACAGGGGTACCATATTAAATGAACATGTTCGATATGATATAATGTTTGATTTCATGCAAAATTACAATACACACATCTTGAAATATACATTATTATTGACTAGTTCAAATTTTTTACATGTTTATTATGAAAAATGTTCTGTTTCATGCAAAATAACAATATGCACATGTTCAAAGGTGCAATATGTATGAACATAAGCATATTGCACTTTTGAATGAAATTGAACGTTTAAACAATTTTAACGTAATAAATATAAAAAAGATGTGAACTAGTTAATCATACTGTCGTGTTGAACATATGAATATTACATGCACATTTGCATAAAATTTAACATTTTATCGTAATGAACATGTTCATTTAATATGGTACTCCGTTTCCCAGTCTAAATACTTCAGGATCTCAACCATATACATATATATATATATATATATATATATATATATATATATATATATATATATATATATATATATATATATATATATATATATATACATACATACATATATACATATTTACATACATATATATATATTTATTTACATACATATATATATATATTTACATAATCAGGTTCACCAGCGTACCCATGAGATTCCAATGTATCCAACGTAATCTGTTGTGGATGATCATTCACATATATTTTTTTGTATAGACATGTATAAGCAAAATTAGAAGACTTTTTTATCAAGAGTATTCACATAAATGTGCACGAACATTTACATAAATATGCATGGAGATTCACATATTTTTTAAAGACGCAGAAAGTGTTAATGTATGTGAAATTCATATATCATGTAAATAACGTTAACTTAAACATGGTTAAGAAAAAAAATTAAAAACAATTTCTTAAGGTTGGTACCTTCGAATGCACTAGATTTCGAGAGATACTTTTTTGAACCTGACTCTCTCTCTCTCTCTCTCTCTCTTTCTCTTTCTCTCTCTCTATTTATTGGGAAGGGTTCTATTGAGAACCATAAATATTGTGAGAACTTAAGAACTGTAGGTCCCAAAACATTTCCCTAGTATCTTGCTCTAAGCTGTAGAGGGGGGGGGGGGGGGTGAATACAGCTATTTAAAACTCAACACACTTTTCTCAATGTTTGTGTATATTATCAACAAGTGTTAATTACAAACAAGCTTGAACTGCGGAATGGTTCAAGCTGTGATGACAGATACAACATATGTTTAACTAACCTAAGACACACTCAGACTAGATACAATGAATACACTCACTAAGATGAACTCATTGTTTATAAGACAGACAAATGGACAGCTTGAACACACGTTATTGTTTTATTAGAACAGACTTGCATGCATGAAAACACACTTTTTTGCACGATCTGAATATGACACTCTTGGTTATCTCACATTCCTTAGAAGCTTCCTTTTATACTCTCACTGAGAATCTCAGTGAAGCTTCCTCATTGGACATGGAGATAGTGGGATGTCTTTTTAAAAAGACAAAACAACTTTTCTGCACGTTCTGACAAAGCAAAATTGTCTTTACATTGCAGAATCTTTGTCTTTTCCTTTTTGTTTATGTTGTAGAAGGATTTAACTAAAAGAGGAATGTCAACTTTAAACCTTTCATCTTCTGTTATAGCCATTTTGATATAAGAAATGGTCTGTCACCCATTTCAAATATCCACTTTGTCTTCATGTAACAGAACAGCGTAGGCAGTCTTTGCAGCTTCTGTTCTTCCACTTTGTCTTCGACTTTGTAAACTAATCTTGTAGTCCAAAACAATACATGAGGACATGGAAACATATTCCATAAAGTGTTTAGCCTGTTCACAAAGAACAAGTTCTGTTACAAAGAACAGAACACTTAGAATTTGTCCAAGCTGCCTAACAGGATAGAGCAGCGTAGACAGTTTATGTCCAGCCTGTTCAACAGAATACAACAGCTTGGGCAATCTGCCTTAGTTGCAACAAGTGCAACAGGGTAAACAACTTTGACTAATATTTCAAATCACTAATCAGGTTTCAATAAGGCATTAACAGGCCTTAAATTATATCTTTAAGTGCATCAAACAGGTTTTATTAATAATCTCCCCCTAAGATGTAGAACAGGTTTGACTGAGGCCTTTTTATGCCTAACAATCTCCCCCTATTTGCAATAATCAGTCTAAGATGATTCTATCAATAATCACTATATATTTTTACAATACACTTTGCTGAAATGAGATGACAACATTGAAGTAAAGTAAAGGATCAGTTTATGTATACTGATTTTGATTACAACAACACATGTTCTTACAAGAGTACAACTAATTTACTAAAGAAGATTACAACTAATGTAATAAGAAAATTACAACTAATGTAATAAAGTACAACATATGTACAAGGAACAGTTTCAACAACTTTTGGACTGTTGATAGTGGGAGAAAATAATGGTAAGTCTGTCCATCTTATGGACAACTTCCATTCTTCATCTACTCAGCAGTAGATGGACCTCCAAGCTGTTGTGGTTCTTATTCGAACATTTGTTCAAAATGCTCTCTGGTTTCTTCAATTTCCTCCATTTCATTTCTGAGGAACATGAAGTTAGGATGTTGAAGCTCTCCTCTCTCATGGAACCCTTTAAGTTGTTCCCAGATAGCTGCTCTCCATCTTGAAGATTGTTTGAAGGAGTTGGCAAGTCTAAAAGCTGTAAGCTGCTTAAGACCAACCTTATGCAGATCAGATGCTCTCTGGAAACATGTTTTCTTTGTTAGGGGATCTACAAAAAATATCCCAAACTCAGGTTCCTTTATTAGGATGTCTTTCTCAGGTTCCACTCCTCTGGGCAGGCTGTGATTTACTCCCTTGATTTCAACAGCTAATATACCTTGATCAAGCATAATCATGAGTTCTTCCAGCTCAGTATCCTTCCTCTTTCTCCAGGCCTTTATCTTGGGTTCGACCACTGAGGTACCCTTGATTTGTTATTCTATGATCAGGCCAAGATTCTTAACTCCTTCCATTAAAGTTTTGACATATGCCCTGATAGTCTCAGCAGTGTCAGACATAGACTGACTCAGGGCAACTGCGAGTTCTACCCATTCTCTGTACCCCATTTGAGCAACATCAGTGTGTTCATATGCTTCCAGTTCTGGACCTTCCGAACCTAGCCTGGTTATCTGGATTTTCCACTATTTGCCTTTCTTTGAAATGGGAACAACTTTGACAATTGTTTCCTTCGCAAGCCTTCTGTTAGCAACATCAAAGGAGGATGCTGAATTTGATTTGATCATAGAGAGTTGAGCACCCTTTTCTTTTTCTCATTCTTTCTCAGCCACTGACTCATTGGCAGCCTCTGGCAGTTTCATTTGAACATCCAAGGAAGGCATTTTACCTTTTCTTACCTCCTTGTATGCAAAGGCCTTTGCAGCTTTAGTAGAGGCTTCTTCTCTCTTTAGCCTTTCAATGGATCGAAGCTGTTCTTCTTTGAATTCATAATAAGTCTCCGTAGGAAGACATATTTCTTTGGCCCGAGCCTTATCGAATTTTAATTGAGCAGCTTTGAGGTAGTTAGGGTCCACTGAGGCTTTTCTCTTCCCTTTAGCTGTTGTGGTTATGACAGCTTCAGGTTCCTCTTCCTCTTCTTCATCAGTTTGCTCCAAGATCATATGTCTCCTTCGGCTTGGCCTGTCCCCAGGAATGGATTCCTCCCCCTTAGATGGTGCAGGGTTAGGAGATCCAGCCTGAGTAGGCTGAGCAGCTTCAGTTGTTTTGGAGACATCTGTAGTAGGACCTGTTTGGGAAACACCTGTTGCTTGTCCCACTGATGCTGATTTCTCCCCCTTATACTTGGTCTTTGAGGCAAATATCTTCACCCCCTTTGAAGGAGATGTCACAGAGCCTTCAACAATGGGTCTGCCTGAAGAAACGAATTCAGAAGGCTGGGCAGTAGTTTTGGCAGCAGGTTTGGAACCAACAAGGGTATGCACTAAGAAAGCCAAGTTGTCTTTAACTTCTGCAAGTTGGGTAATACAGGTTTGAAGAGGGGCAGAGTGGGAAGTAGCAAGAGATGACAGCTGAGCAATGGCTTCCTTGTCAGAAGCTGTGAACAGCAAACTTTGAAGTTGTGCAAGATTTAATTCAAGAGAATCTTGCATATCATCAAGTTTGATGACACATAATTGGACAGAGAGACCAATAAGGTGTTTAGGCTGGCCAAAGTGGAAGGAAGAGTGTTTGTACAGGTGTCAAGGAGAGCTGACAGCTGTTGGGAAACAACTACCAGGGAGGACACAGAGTCCTGTTGGATAGAAAGATTTGTTGAGAGGGTAGAGGAGAGTGTTTGCAGCTGTGCAGTGAGTGCAAGCAGCTGACAGGATTGATCAGCTTGGGGAGCAAGGGTTGAAAAGAAGTTCTGAGCGATCAAGGAACCCCTTAAGCTGAGCAGACACAGAGTCTGAGATAATAGAAGGTAAGGAGGTCATTGAGGCTTCCAAAGAATCAACTTGTGTTGTAGCACCTTCATTAAGACCTGGGATGGTTCCCTCAGTAGTACTTTGGTTTGCAGACACCTCTTCATGGGGAGAGGGGATGTGAATTTCAACATCAATGGTGGTAAAACCTAATGATGGAATGTGCACTTGGGGAGCAGCCTCACCAGAGGGATGGTCCAATCCCTCAAGTTCATCAGCTTGGGATGAGGGTCCATCAACAGCTGTTGCGTGTACAACAGCTGCATCACTAGGAGCAGAATTTTCAGGCTGATCTGCTAGATGGTCTATTTCAGTAGCTTTGGCACCTCGTGCAGACTCAGATGGTGTAAGAGAAGTATGAAATGGAGACTGTGTGGACTCAGTGTGGAGTGGAGTGGAATCCTGTCTTTCAATACCCTCAGCCTGTTGGGAGGCTGGGATAGTTGATGTGGTAGTCTCCTTTTGTACAACTGGTTCCTGTTGGGAGGAACCAGAGGGTCTAGGCTGACTCTGGGTTGACTCTTGTTAGAGTGAAGCCTGCTCCAAAGGTGCCGAACTGTCTCCCAAAATAGGAGAAGCAGCATGGGTTGCTTCTTTTTCAACTGACTCCTATTGGGAGGGGTCATAGGGGCTAGTGTGGGATGATGGCTTCTTTTTTGCTAAGGATTTGCGTCTGTTATATGATTTGATGGATGAAGTGGAGGATGGATGTTGTGGAGAAGTGATGAGGGGTTCTGTTTGGATTGGAGGTTAGACTGGGTCAGAAACAGGAGTGTTAACCTGTTCCATAGTCTCAGGTGCCACAGAGGCACCAGCCACAAAGGCTTCAGGTTCAACAGATGAACCAAGATGAGAAGTCTGCTCCCCCTCAGCCACTGAGGCTGAAGGGGCAGACGTAGACTTAACTGTTTTAGCCTTCTTACGGACAGGCTCAGCTTCAGTCGATTCCATGCCCCTTTTTATCACCATGGGCCTGGATTTGGATTTTCTCTTGGGAGCAGCCACTTGATCCACCCTCACAGTTAAGGGTCCTTCCACCAAACCAAGTAACCTCCTCATTGGAGTAAATAGAGGAGGCTCATTATCGAGTACTGGAGTATAAAAGACTCTATTCCCAATGACAGGGAATGCAGCAGTAGTTAACAAGGGTTGAGAGGTGTAGAGATGCTCACCACAGACATGTTTGAAGATGAGGCTTAGAAACCTTGGTTATCTAACAGCAGCAGGGCGATGTTCTTGCTGCACCAAGTTCCTCATATTCATGAAAATCCATCTGGCCATGTTCAGTGTAGTCCCATCCACGAACTGCAGGACTGTGGGAATTTCATCCCTGCTAAGCTGGTCAAAAGAACCAACTTTGCAGCCGAAAGACATCACCACTGAGGCAAATAAGAAACTATAAGTGGGTGATAAATCTCTTCTGAACAATGTGGCTCTAACTTTGGGTTTTGCTACCCCACAGAAGCATAGCAGGTTTCCCATCTGATCATCCGCAAGCTGTGGTTTATCATACGTTTCAGCAACAGGAAGATGAAGAACTTCCCCAAGAAGAGCAGTGGTTATCTCAATGGTTTGAGACGTATTGAGGATGGTTCCTCTGATGGTTTTGGTTGAAAAATCATAAGCACAGGTGTACCAAAACTCATAAACCATCTCCTGGTACAGAACACCAGAAGAGGCAGTCATAGCATAGTGCAGGGGAGGAGCTTGCGAAAATCCAACAATTTTTCATACCCCTTTCCCACATAGTTTTTAGGAATGGTTAAGTTGGCTATGTAGTTGGTGGGTTTCAGAGTGAGCATCGTGGTAACAGACGAATGTTTTTGAACATCGTGACCAATAAATACTGGTAGCAGGAGGTTGTTTTGGTGAGCCATTTGGAAATAAGTAAGATGAAGGATTGTTTGACACTTAGTCGATTTAGGGTTTTTCAAGAAGTTAATGAAGCAGTAGAGAAGAAGAAGATGATGAAATAGTGAAAGAGGCATTTATAGGATTTGAATGTTAGTGTTTAGGAGAGAGAAAGGTTTGGGCGATTGATTTGAAATGTTCTTTAACGGAAAATGGAACGGGTTGCCATGTCAGAATGGTTGTCAGACCACTTGACCCTTTTTAACTACTAACACACGTTAACAAACATTATCCGCAGGTAATTAAGTTAAATAAATACATAATTTAAGAAACTTAAACATGAAGAAAGGTAATTAAAATTGATGTTCCAAGTTGTTGTTTTAAACCTGTGATAAGCAGGATTCATCATAAACTGATCATCCCCAAGCTGTTCATTCAACCTGTGCAGCTAGATGAGAACAGGATTCTGTTCAATAGCTGATCAGGTTACAAGACAATGTCTTGTGTGACAGGTTGAGAGAGTGAGCAGGTTAGAGGTTTGTACAACAGAACAGGTTTGAGGTTAAAACATATTTTTTCAAGCATGTTATACGTCCAAGCTGTCCAAGTTTTCAGAATTTGGCTAAGTATAGAACAAGTAAAGCCTGTTCTGTCCAAGCTATTATGTGAAATCTGAACATTTTGAACATACGATCTTTTAGAGCATCAATGACACTTAGTCACTTTTATTTAACATGCCCAGGTTGCTTACAAGGTAATTAAACCTGTTTTCATCAAGAGGCTTGGTGAAAATGTCTGCAAGTTGTTCATCTGTGGAAATAAAACTTACCTCCACATTACCTTTCTGAATGTGATCTCAGATAAAATGTAGAAGTAGAAGTAGAAACAGAGTTCTGCTTCTTTCTACACCAATTGATCAACATTCCACCAAGGAGTTGACATCCAACTGTTGTTCTTTTTCTGTCTAGCCTGCATTCTGTAAAATCAGAATCTGAATATCCAATTAGTTCAAGGCTGGAGTCTTTGGGATACCAAAGACCCAAACCTGGTGTACCCTTTAGGTATCTTAAGATTTTTTTTACAGCAGCTAGATGTGATTCCTTAGGATAAGCTTGAAACCTAGCACATAAACAGGTATCAAACATAATATCTGGTCTACTAGCAGTTATATATAGCAAGCTCCCAATCATGCCTCTGTAAGCTGTAACTGAAACAGCTTCCCACTGGCATCAGCATCCAATTTTGCATTGGCTGCCATTGGGGTTTTGAAGGGAGAACTTTGATCAAATTTAAACTTTTTCAAAAGATCTAAAGTATAATTTCTTTGATTAATAAAAATTTCATTTGAGGTTTGTTTAACCTGTAGTCCTAGAAAGAAAGTAAGTTCACCTATCATACTCATTTCATATTTTGATTTCATGAGTAGTGAAAATTTATTGCACAGGTGCTCATTAGTAGATCCAAATATTATGTCATCCACATAAAATTGAACAAGCATAATATCAGACTTCACCTTCTTTATGAGCAATGTGGTATCCACTTTACCTTTGGAGTATCCATTGCTCATAAGGATATCAGTAAGAGTGTCATACTAGGCTCTAGGGGCTTGCTTTAGACCATAAAGGGCTTTGTCCAACTTATAGACAAAACCTGGGTCTTGTTCATTTTCAAAACCTGGAGGTTGCTTGACATACACTTCTTCTTGCAGCTTGCCATTCAAAAATGCACTCTTCACATCCATTTGAAATACCTTCATGCTCTTGTGGGCAGCCTAGGCTAGAAACAAACAAATTGCTTCTAACGTGGCCACTGGAGCAAATGTTTCATCATAGTCTATCCCTTCTTCTTGTCTATAGCCCTGAGCAACCAGTCTTGCCTTATTTCTAATGACATGACCTTGCTCATCCATCTTACTTCTGAAAACCCAATTGGTGCTAATTATGGTTTTACCTTTAGGAACAGGGACCAGCTTCCATACTTTATTTCTCTCAAACTGATTGAGCTCTTCTTGCATGGCAGTGATCCAATTGGCATCTTTTAAAGCATCATCTACTTTCTTTGGCTCTATCAAGGACACAAACCTAGAAAACATACAAAAGTTTCCTAAGCTGTCCCATTTTGTTTGTACCCCTCTGTTGATGTCACCAATTATCTGATCATTGGTGTGACACCTGATCCACTTAGGATCATGTTTCAATGAAGATTCTCCTATATCATTTTCATCTTCATCAGGTCTTGCAGAGCAGCTTTCAAGATTTTTAGACACACTGTTATCTTGAGCCTGTTCACCTGTTGAACATGAATCTTTATTGTTGAACACATCAGCAGAAAATCCAGGGAAATCAGCATTGATTGGTTCTGGACATGATGTATTAATTATGTCAGTACACTTATTCACACAGGGTGTATCAACATAGTCATCATCATGTCCATTCTGATTAACAGGGTCCACTCTAGGTGATGTGGAAGCTTTTGAGTCCTTTTCCTCACTGATGGAATGCATGAGATCATCAAAGCTGAACTCTCCTGAAACTGATTCAGGAACAGCTTTTATGGGGGCACTCCTAGAGTCCTCAAAGGTGATATTGATAGATTCATCTATCACCTTTCTTTTGTAGTTGTTTACTCTATAGGCTTTAGAGACAGCAGAATACCAACAAACACACCTTCATCAGCTTTGGGTTCAAATTTTTCCAGTTGGTCCCTCTGATTAAGAATGAAGCAGGGACATCCAAACACATGGACACAACTAATATTTGGCCTCCTCTCTTCACCACTAAGGATCTGTTTTGAGTGAAGCAGGCAGTGGTGACAGCTTCAGCCCAAAATGATGATGGCAAACCTGATGCACACAGCATGGTTCTATCAGCTTTAATGAGAGTTTTGTTCCTCCTTTCAGCAACTCCATTTTGTTGTGGAGTTTTTACAGCTGAAAAGTTTTGTAAGATCCCTCTTTCTTCACAGAAGTCCTCAAGAGTACTGTTTCTGAATTCAGTACCATGATCACTTCTAAGCTGCTTAACTAGAGCAGAGTTCAACACTTCCATCTTTTTGATAAATCCAGTAATTTCTCTAGCAGCTCCTTCGGTCTTCAGAATGATCACCCATGTAAATATAAAGAAATCATCAACTATTACTAGAGTGTATCTTCTACCTCCTTGACTTGGGACACTGACAGGTCGAAACAAGTCCATGTAGATTAAGAAGAAAGGAGTATCAATAAAAAATTATGCTTGGATTTAAAAGATGTTTTTCTCTACTTGCCTTTCTCACAAGCTGTGCAGAGTTTGTCCTTAACAAGGGTTATAGAAGGCAAAAATGTTACCAACTCTTTCTTACAGAGTTTGTTGATATTCTTGAAGTTCAGGTGTGATAGCCTTTTGGGCCATAACAAAGTTAGATCTGCGTTGCATCTTGAGATATAGCAGGTTTCAGTTGTGGGATCAGCAGATTTCATGTCCACAACATATACACCTTTCTTTCTTTGTGCACACAACACAACTTTGCCTTGGGAATCTTATATGTACCCTAGTTGACTTATGCTTACAAGATTGTGTTTTAGCCCAGACACATAGGCTACTCTTTTGAATATACCAGCACCAGCTTGAAGGGTTCCATATCCCTCTGTGGATCCCTGAACATTATCACCAAAGGTGAGTTTTGACCCTTTTTCAGGCCTGAGATCACTCAGCAAGTCCTTGCAACCGGTCATGTGGCCTGAGCAGCCGATGTCCTAGTACCAAACCTGGGATGGTTGTTTAACCTGCAGAGTGTGATGGAAAAATATTAGTTATTTTTAGGGGAACTCACCATAGGGATGAGTTCTCCTTCTTCATCAACATTTGATGATGGACCTGTAAGATCAACACTATTATTTCCTATTTGGATTGTATCAGCTTCGATACTATCCTCGTTGACCATGTTACTTCCAACACTGCTAGTTTTTGCAATGTTGGAAATAGTAGGGTCAGCAGGCCTCATGTCCTCAGTTTTATGACAGTCTTTGGCCATATGTGTCTTCTTCCCACATTTATAGCATTTTCTCTTTTTAGACTTTTTGGAAGAAGAACTTCCAGAAACACATTCTGGAACATTTTTGTTGAACTTCTCAGCAGGTTTAGCAAACTTATTACTATTTTTAGAAGAGTCGACAGTTTGTGTGGAAGGCACAATAGCAACAACTTTACATGTATCCTCTTTCCTCTTTTTGGGAGGGCAGAGATCAAATATAGGAAGTTTCATTGGCTTTTGACCTTCCACAGATTTGGGAAACTTATTCTTAACTTTCTCAGGTTGAGTAATGGCTTTGCCTTTGCCCTTACTGAGATGTGATGGATGTTGCCTATCAACATAATCACTGCTTGTGGTTTTGAAAGACTTACCTTCATTTATAACCAGTTTTCCACTATGATTTAAAAACTTATTCGAAATCACAGTAGATTTACTTTCAACATGAGACTTACCCCTGTTGAAAGCAGGTTGCTTACCTTTTGAAAACTTTTTCTCAAAATGCTCAGCATCAAAAGGATTAACAGGTTTGTTACCATCAGCTTTAGATCCAGAACCTGTCTTGTTGACAGGTTTAGTGTCCAAAGCTGCAGTTTGAACTTGTTTTCCCTTCTTTTGCTTGTGTGACCCAGTTGAGCGCTTAGCAGACTGTTTTGATAGAGAACACATTCCATCATCAGTTTTTAGAACTTTTTCACACAAGCTGTCAGTGTTTTGAGGCCTGACAAACCTATTTGTTGAGACTAGCTTACCATTTACTTTCTGAATGAAAGTACTTGGAAGCTCACCAAGAGTGGATAAGTCTTTTTCCAGATTATTTATCTCAACAATTGAAGCTGCTTTATCAAGATCCCCTCCAAGATAGGCTTGGATTTGAGCAGGGATCTGTTGACTGATACAATGATTGACTTTCTGTGCAGATTGGCACCAGGAGTCAACAATCTTTTGAAGCTTGGCATGCTTTGTGTTCGTCTCTCTCTTTTTTTCTAATAAAATGGATTTGATGTGTTTTAATTCATCAAGTTCAGTTTCCAACTTATGGAAGTTGTCCAGTTTACTAGTTTTTATTTCAAGATCAGTTTTTAGCTTTGAGATTTCAGACAATAAAGCATCATGCTTCTCAATAGCAGCTTTTAAATCAACAAGTAAATATTCAAACATTTTAACTTTTTTATCATAACTGTAATCCATAAAATTTTGTGCTTTATACATCATTGTTGGGTTCCAGTTCTCCAAGCTGCTAAGAGCCTCAGCTTCATCCAGGTCCTGTTTGAAATTGCTTGTTGATGGGACATCAGTGTTGGCCATTAGACAATTGTTATCTTCTTCATCTGATGATGAGTCAGATTTCTCCCAGTCACATGTCTCAGCCACGAGTCCATTTTGCTTGTTGGAAGCCACTGAGTCTTCCAACTTTCTCAGCTTAGCCATGGCCATTAGGTACTTAACCCTGTAGCCATCGTCCTTATTTATCTTGTATGGTTTGGATATTGAGCCAACAGCTTTAGACACACAGTCAGCATCTATATGACCTGTTTTGCCACATTTAAAGCACTCAGCCTTAGTTTTGTCAAATGCTTTCTTTTTAATGGCACTTGACTTCTTTTGCGGCATCTTTCCACCAAACCTCTTCTTATTAAATTTTCTGACAAGCATGGCAATCATGTGCTCATCATCAAATTCAGTAAGATCTTCACCGTCTTCTTCCTCAGACAATTCTTCCATTTCATCATCAGCCTATTGATAAGCTTGTGTGAACACATCACACACCTGACCAGCAGGTTGTCTCACGCTGGCCACTAAGGCAGCACCTCTTTTGGACATCTCCAAGGCATTTCTTTTCTATTACCTTGATTCTTCATTATTTAGTAAGGACTCATATAGATTTACAAGAATTATACTTATGACGGTGCCAGAGTTTTTTAGGATAGTGGAAAAGTAATTCCATTCCTCATGCAGAATGTCCAAAAACTTGTTTACCAGAGTTAAGTTGTCCTTAGTGATCCCAACAGCTTTGAGATCATTGATTAGAGCAGTGAATCTGGTATAGGTTTCAGTGAGAGACTCCTTTGGCTTTGCAAAGAAGAGTTCATATTGTCTAACAAGATTGTTGATCCTGTTATCCGGTGTGATAGTGGGACCATCATAGACGGTACACAAAGTATCCCACATCTCCTTTGCAGTCTTCATTTTCTCAACTGTTTGAACACATCATCAGGAAGAGAAATAACCAGCTTGTTCCTGGCCTTTGCATCAAGAGCAACCAGCCTTTTGTCTTCATCAGACCATTGAGCTTTTGCCTTTTCAAAGGTCCTGATTTCAGGAACAGCTCCTTTAGCAGCAGGAGTGATAGTTTTAACAGAAGTTGGCACATAGGGACCTTCCATTACTATATCTGGTAGTTGTACATCTAGATTCTCTAAGTAGAGCATCATTCTGCACTTCCAACCAGAGAAGTTCTGATGATTGAACTTGGGGAGTTTTGCCATTGAACCATTGTCATAGTAAGAGGAAAAGCTGGCAGCACTGTTGTCCATGGGAAATAGGGAGAATGAGAGATCTAGAGTTAACACACACTCTATCTGCTCTGATACCAGTTGTAGGTCCCAAAAGGGTTTCCCTAGTATGTTTCTCTAAGCTGTAGAGGGGGGTGAATACAACTATTTAAAACTCAACACACTTTTCTCAATGTTTGTGTATATTATCAACAAGTGTTAATTACAAACAAGCTTAAACTGTGAAATGGTTCAAGCTGAGATGACAGATACAACAGATGTTTAACTAACCTAAGACACACTCAGAATAGATAAAACAAATACACTCACTAAGATGAACTCATTGTTTACAAGAAAGATAGATGGACAGCTTGAATAAGAACAGCTTGGACATACGTTACTGTTTTATTCAAGCAAACTTGCATGCATGAAAACACACTTCTTTGCACGATCTGAATATCACACTCTTAGTTATCTCACATTCCTTAGAAGCTTCCTTTTATACTCTCACTGAGAATCTTAGTGAAGCTTCCTCATTGGACATGGAGATAGTGGGGTGTCTTTCCAAAAAGACAAAACAACTTTTCTTCACGTTCTGACAAAGCAGAATTGTCTTTACATTGCAGAATCTTTGTCTTTTCCTTTCTGTCTCTGTTGAAGAAGGATTTAACTAAAAGAGGAATAACTTTAAACCTTTCATCTTCTGTTACAGACATTTTGATATAAGAAATGGTCTGTCACCCATTTCAAATATTCACTTTGTCTTCATGTAATAGAAAAGCGTAGGCAGTCTTTGCAGATTCTGTTTTTCGACTTTGTCTTCGACTTTGTAAACTGATCTTGTAGTCCAAAACAATACATGAAGACATGGAAACATATTCTATAAAGTGTTTAGCCTGTTCACAAAGAACATGTTCTGTTCATAAAAAACAGAACACTTAGAATTTGTCCAAGCTGCTAAACAGGATAGAGCAGCGTAGACAGTTTATGTCCAGCTTGTTCAACAAAATAGAATAGCTTGGGCAATCTGCCTTTGTTGCAACAAATGCAACAGGGTAAACAGCTTTGACTAATATTGCAAATCACTTATCAGGTTTCACTAAGGCATTAACAGGCCTTAAATTACACCTTTAAGTGCATCAAACAGGTTTGATTAATAATCTCCCCCTAATATGTAGAACAGGTTTGACTGAGGCCTTTTTGTGCCTAACAAGAACCAGTTATGGTCTTTGGATTAATGGAATCAATGGCTAATATATTGGATGACATTTTTGTAATTTTTTAGAACTTTGACAGTGGGGAATCTTGAAAAGGTATGAAAAGAGGATTTTTGTAAGAAAAAAAATCTGCTTTTTTTCTTTCTCTCTGTTACTTTTTTTCCATTTTCATATTCTCTTTCTTTCATTAGAATCGATTTTTATAGTAAAAAAAACATTTTTTATGAAACAAAGTAATTTCTAAATAGAAAATTATTTCATTGCTAAAAAAATCAATGTATTCTATATAGAAATATTATGTGTGTATAAATAATGTTATGTTATTCTATATCTTTTTATGTAGATTAACATTACTATTATCTGTAATCTACGTAGATTATCATGTAATCTACGTAGATCATCATGTAATCTACATAGATTATCATATAATCTACGTCGAATGTCGTGTAGAATGTCAAGTATCATATATTCTACATAGATTACATGATAATGTATTGTGTTCTTACATATCATTCTACATAACATTCTACATAGATTATGAATAGTATTGTTAATCAACGTAGATTATCATGTAATCTACGTAGATTATAATATATTCTACGTAGGATGTCATGTACAATGTCAAGTATCATATATTCTACGTAGATTACATGATAATCTACATAGATTAGATGATAATCTACATAAAGTGTCGTATACGAACTGAAACAAAAAGGAAGATTTCATTTAGACATTTTATCAAACACTTGGTATGCAACTGATATAAAATATACCAAAAACACATTTTTAAACAAAAAAAAACCATTAATCTTGTGAATCGTAAACAAAAACTGTTTTAACAAAAACATCTAATAACTATTACAATCGTTATAAATCTAATCTGTTACAAATAATATTCATTATAAAATATGGAAAATGAATCTGTCATATTCTCTGTAGAGTATCGACGAACATATTCTATGTAGATTATCATGTAATCTACGTAGATTATCATACAATGTACGTAGAATGTCGTGTAGAATGTCAAGTATCATATATTCTACGTAGTTTACATGATAATCTATTGTGATCTTACATATCATTCTATGTAACATTCTACATAGATTATGAATAGTAAGTTAATCTACGTACATTATCATGTAATCTACGTAGATTATCATATAATCTACGTAGAATGTCGTGTAGAATGTCAAATATTATACGTAGATTACATGATAATCTACATAGATTTTATGATAATCTACATAGAGTGTCGTAGACGAACTGAAACAAAAAAGAAATATTTTGTTTAGACATTTTATCAAATACTTGGTATGCAACTGATATAAAATATACCAAAAACACATTTTTAAACAAAAAAAAAAATCATTAATCTTGTGAATCCTAAACAAAAACTTTTTTAACAAAAAATATCTAATAACTATTACGTTAATTATAAATATAATATCTTACAAATAATATTCATTATAAAATATGGAAAATGAATCTGTCATGTTCTATGTAGAGTTTCGACGAACATATTCTACGTAGATTAGCATGTAATCTACGTAGATTATCATACAATGTACGTAGAATATCATGTAGAATGTCAAGTATCATATATTCTACGCAGGTTACATGATAATTTAATGTGTTCTTACATATCATTCTATGTAACATTCTACATAGATTATGAATAGTAATGTTAATCTACGTAGATTATAATATAATCTACGTAGAATGTCGTGTAGAATGTCAAGTATCATATATTTTACATAGATTACATGATAATCTACATAGATTATATGATAATCTACATAGAGTGTCGTCGACGAACTGAAACAAAAAATAAAGATTTCATTTAGAGATTTTATCAAACACTTGGTATGCAACTGATATAAGATATACCGAAAACACATATGTAAACAAAAAAATCATTAATCTTGTGAATCGTAAACAAAAATTTGTTAAACAAAAAAAATCTAATAACTATTACATTCATTATAAATCTAGTATCTTACAAATAATCTTCATCATAAAACATGGAAAATGATGAAGTATTTTGTTGGAATCTATTTTAGTTGATGAAAATAATTAGTCTAGGGGTTGGTTTGTAATTATTTCATAGATATTACTTTTTGTATAAATAATGATAGTTGTACTTTAAATGATACGGATCTGAAATTTACTTTTGCACGGAATTAATTGCAAAGAGATTAGGGCTATAGTGTACGATTTTGTTCATCATTCTGTAATTCCATTTGTGTAAAGAAATCATTCGGTTAGTGTTCTAGAATTCTTAATTGTTTGATATTGTATTTGTGATTGATTACATTGAACTCACAATTGGTATCAGAACATGGAAATGGAATTTTTTTTATTGATTTTGAAAATTCTAAAAATATTTTTCACTATTTCATCGCCGAATTGAAAATTCTGATTCTATCAATTCTGAACAGGAATTTGATCTGTACATGAACTCTGATTTTAACTCATTAGATGAGATTTTTGTCAAAATTCATGAATTTGTTAAACCTGTATAAGACAAACAAGCTGATAAACTGAACGAACCTGTAAGTATTCTGAAAAGAATACCTATAGAATCTAAGGTTAAATCAGTAAATTCACCTAATTTACAAAAGCAGAGGGAGAAAACATAAGTTACTTTTGTGACTCCTAAATTTGAAAAAGGTGAATCCTCTTCATCAAAGGATTCAACAGCAAAGAAGGTACATGCTTCTTAGGGTAAGAAAATTTTGCAGCATAAAAATAATTCTAAAGTGACTAATTCTCATTTTTCTATTATGTCAGATTGTATTGTCATAGTTTACTGATGATAGTTTGGAGAAAGAAGCAACAAGCAACGAAAACCAAGAGTGGAGAATAAAATTAAAATCTGTTACTGATAGGATTAGTCTTATAGATAATTTTGTCTGTAATAAAATTACTGATAAACACTGTTCTAAATACTCACGTGTTGATATACTCTCTTCAAATTCTGCTCATTGTCATGTGTTGAATGCTAAACCTGTATGTAAATCTGATAAACTTGTATGGCTACCAAAGAACAGGATTCCTACTTTTAAATAGAAAAATGTTCCAAAGAAACTAATTTTCAAATCAGTTCCACAACGAATTGTACAACAATGGATACTTAAAAATACTGTTAAAAAGTGGGTTCCTAAGTCGAAGACATTATCTGTTGAGAAGTCTAAAGACTCACCACATGATTTACCAAATTCCAAAGTACCCAACTATATGTGGGTACCTCACGTCTTTCTTCGTTTTATAGGTAAATCATGTGTGGTACCTTGACTCCGGGTGCTCAAAGCATATGACCGGACAGAGAGAAACCCTCACAAATTTTGTTGACAAATTCTGTGGGACGGTACGGTTTGGGAATGATCAATTCTATCCGATCAAAGGATATGGGAGTATTGAGTACGACAAAATTACAATTCAAAAGGTCTTCTACGTTGACGGTCTTGGTCAATTCTGTCCAATCAATACCAACTTCAACCTTACCCACATACATTCAAATGGACAAGGAATCACCCACCTGAAAACATTATTGGTGATCCTTCTGCTTCAGTTAAAACCTGAAGAGCTACAATGAACGAGTGTCTTTTTTGAAATTTTTTGAGCAAGATTGAGCCAAAGACAGTGAAAGAAGCTCTTTTGGATGCAGACTGGATTGTGGCTATGCAAGAAGAGTTAAATCAATTTGAAACGTTGAAGGTCTGGCGATTGGTGGAACGACCAAAGGACAAATCTACTATTGGCACGAAGTGGATCTTCAAGAATAAGAAAGATGAACATGGTGTCATCATTCGAAACAAAGCTCGCCTCGTCGCCAAAGTATATAGCCAACACGAGGGAATCGATTACGAAGAAACATTTGCCTAGTTGCTAGGATTGAAGCAATTCTAATGTTTTAGCATTTGTTGCACATAAAAACTTTACAGTATATCAAATGGATGTGAAAACTGCTTTTTTAAATGAGGATATAACTGATGAAGTATATACATATCAGCCTGAAGGGTTTACTGATCCTAGCCTGATCATGTATATATTTTGGACAAATCACTGTATGGCCTTCAACATGCACCTTGTGCTTGGTATGATGCACTTTCAAATACACTTTTGAAATGTTGATTTAATAAAGGTGCAGTGGATATAACCCTATTTATAAAACGTCAGGGTCCAGATATCATAATCATTTAGATATATGTGGACGATATAATATTTGCGTCTACAAATACTGAGTTTTGCAAGAAAATTGCATTTTTTATGTCCCAAAACTTTGAAATGAGCATGATGGGAGAAATAAATTTTTTATTGGGTCTACAAGTAAAACAACTGAGTGATGGTATCTTCATCAATCAGTCTAAATATATTCAAGACATGTTAAAGAAATTTAACATGGTCAACAGTACACCCATTAAAACTCCCATGGCTCCGGATTCAAAATTTGAACTAGGTGAGGACATCTCAGGGAAACCTGTTGATGTAACTCATTATCGAGGGATAATTGGGTAATTAATGTATTTAACTGCCAGTAGACCGGATATTATGTTTGCTACGTGTGTCTGTCCTAGATATCAGGCACATCCTAAAGAATCACATTTGGTTGCTGCCAAACACATTTTATGATATTTGAAGGGGAACACCAAACTTAGGTTTGTGGTATCCTAGGGAATCATCTTTTACATTAACTGCATTCTCTGATGCTGATCATGCACGTGACAAAATGGATAGGAAAAGCACATCAGGAGCAGTCCAATTTCTTGGTGACAAACTCGTCTGTTGGTCATCCAAAAAGCAACATTGTGTATCTCTGTCAACAGCAGAAGCTGAATACGTTGCCGTGTCATCATGCTGTTCACAAGTGTTGCGGATGAAGAGCCAACTCAGAGACTACAGGTTTATACCACAAAAGATTCCCATTTACTAGTGATTCACAAAGTGCAATAGCAATAGCTTCAAACCCGGTGCAATATTCAAAAACCAAGCACAGTGACATCCGGTATCACTCTATAAAAGATCATGTAGAAAATGGTAATGTAGAGTTATATTTTTCACCCACTGAATATCAACTAGTTGATTTGTTTACCAAAGCCTTAGATGATAAACAATTTAATTTTTTGTTATACAAATTGGGTATGTTGAATCGTTAGATTTAAACTTTCAGTAGTTACAAAATATAATTTTAAATTTACATTTTTTATTTGATTAAATTTGCTGTTAATCTCATGTGATATTAAACTTTAATTTTTTCTGAGTTTAACAGATTCGAATTCTTATGTGCAGGGGGAGCAGACAGAAAGTTTATCTGATGTTTTAAATATCTGATAAATTTTTATCTGATTTTTTTGTAGGGGGAACTGTCATAACATGAGGTATAATCATCTCGGGGGGGGGGGGGGGGGGGGGGGGGGGGTGGGGGGGGGGGGGGACGGGGGGGGGGGGGGGGGGCGGGGCCCTCAAAATGCAAAATTCAAGGGGGAGCAACAATTTTGTTTTATCTTTTAATTTTTTTTTTAGTTAAAATTTTTTTTTGTTCATTTTAAATTTTTTTAGTTGTTTTATTTTTTTACCTTAGTTGAAATTGTTTTTACTTCTATTTTTTATTTTTTTTCTCGTGTGTGAAATATTTTTTTTTGGTTAAATGGGCTTTAAAATTTATAAGAAAGTGTGGGTATTTTAAAAATTTTTAGTGGGCCGTTAGTTTTCAAATTTTCAAATGACCTATAAATTTGAAATTTGAATTCAAATTCTACTTTTTCCAAATACTAGGCCACTGTTCCATATCCTCTCAAAACACCATCGACATTGCTTATCAACGAAGAAACCATTTTTCTGATCAAGTTTTTCAAGTTCTGAGTTGAAACTGTAAGTTTTTTTACTGTTTTTGTTATTTTTTGTTCATTTTCAGTGTTTTTTTCGAGTTTTATGTCTAAGATGTTCAGTATGTGTGTTCATGGTGTATCGATGTGTGTGTTTGTGTTTTGTTGATTCTGTGGTTTATATGTGAAATTGATAGTGTGTTTGGATTCGTATTGATCATATGAACTTGAAAATTAAATTTCAAGATTCATCTCACAACACACAACATTTAATTCGATTTTGAAAATTAAATGTTTCGAAGTTCAAAACTCACTGAAAATTGAATTTTTGGGGACATAGAAGTTCTTTTTGGACAAACTTCAGTAAAGGAAAAGTTTTTAAAACAAGTTTTCAAGTGGGCACATGGAAAAATTTTGGCCAAAATTCTACTAGAATCAATTTTTGATTTTTTAGTGATGTTTAGGACTTAGAAAAGTTTAATAAGTATTAACTCGATCAAACCTTGATTCGAGAAAAATTCTGTATTGATCAAGTTGAATGATGAATAGTCTGAGAAAGTCATAGTGTAGATCGAGTTGGATGTTTCTCTATTCGAGAAAGTCTTATCTGATAATCGAGTTGATCAATCTTAGGGACGTAGAAATTTTTTAAATTTCATCAGTCTCGATCAAAACATACTTCGAGAAATGTCCAATTTCATCCAAGTTGGGTCAATGTTTTGATAGAGAAAGTTCCTTTTTTCATTCGAGTTGGATCAGTGAGTTAATCGAGGACATTTCCTTATCATTAGAGTTGGTTAAGATAAGACTTAGAACATTTTTTATGTTTGTCCAACTCGATTTACATGTTATTAGAGAAAATTTTATTGTGATTCGAGTTGGTCAATGAATCATTCGAGAAATAGAGTTATTCATTCGAGTTGGATGTTACTTCATTCGAGAAACATCTAAGTTCCATTCGAGTTTGATTCACACAACATTCGCGAACCTTCATGTGGCAGTCGAGTTGACTTATGTGTCACCCGAGAAATTTCCTAATTTATTCGAGTTTCATTTCAAATTCTTCAAAATTTGTCTAAGTATGGTGGACTTTTAATTTTTCAGAAAAATTTCACATTTTTCAAGAAACTTCTAAAATCTGTGTTTTTCTAACATTGGTCTCTTAACAATTCACTTTGGAATCTTAACAATAATATTTCAATATTGTTGTCGGAATCCCTATGCTTTAAACAGTAAAACACAAATTTTTCTAATTTTTAGTAAAATGTTTTATTTTTCTATCTGCAGGATTACATTTGTTTACCTGATATTGCTAACATGTTTATTATTTTTACAGGTTACAAATGGCATCCCAAGCCCAAACCCAATATTCTAATTATTCAGATTCACATTCATCCTCCAATCATACACTGGTCTCTAAATCAGTGAAATCAGCTTCAGTTACCCGACCATCACCTTCTTCACCTATCCCTGACACCCAAGTTGTTAAAACCAATTATTGTCTGCCCTTTTGTGATTATAACCATAGAATTGATCCTAAGACTATCAAAGTCAGTCATCGAATAATTGTTGACATCCTGAAAGGACATCCTCTAGGTTACTAGTTGAAGTACAAACCTTCAATCCCTCAAGTTTATTTGCAACAATTCTGGCATACTATCAAGTTTGTACCTGTTGATGGAAATCATCATTTCAAAGTTACAATAGATCAATTCAAGGCAAACATCGCCCTTGCCAGGCTTCGTCATAATTTGTTTCTGCCGAGAAGAATTGATACAGTGAACTTCCCAGACTTAGCAGATTTTGAAAATTTTGTGTCTGATGAAGAGCTAGTTCATGATCTTATCAGCTTGGGTTATTCCAAACCTTTACCTAAGAGTTCTAAGTTCCATTGGAATGGATTAAATGGAGAGTGGTACACTCTATTTGGAATAGTCAACAGATGTATGACTTCAAAACATACCTGCATTGACAGAGGAAGTATACACTGCTTGAGCATATTTTATGGGATTGCATTCAATAAGCACTACGATTATGCTCAATGCATATGGGAGGACCTCAAGGAAGTTGTCTTTGCAAAAACAACAAACTGAGCACGGAAGTTTGTACCGCTTCAACGATTTATCCAAATTTTTTTAGGGGTATTTTGAGAGCGAATGAGCAAATACCGAAAAGATCAAATGCTCAAAAAAGCCTGGACTACGTAATGATGAGTCTACATGGGTACAAAATGTTTTATATCGATTTCCCAGAATAATCAGCACTTTGTGATGATTTCACCAATATTCTAATGCAAACAGAATGATTACTCAATGAATACAAGAATGATGATGATAGAAAAATGTCAGAGAGAATGTTTCAATATGCGGCGGGTGTATATCTGTAAAAGTGAAAGTCTGTGGGAAACCCTAGGTGGGGTGTCCCTTACATGAATTAATTCAAGTTTCCATGAATTACACTTTGGTCCCTCAACTTCTAACATAAGAATTACAAGTAAATAAAACACTAGAAATAAATTACAAAGAATTAAACCAAAATAATCATTACAAAATAAAGTCACAAGAACGAAATTAGATATCTAACAATCTCCCTCTTTTCGATCATTGTGGATGAACTCGGGCATGATTAGTCGTTTCTCTGAGGCCAAGGACGACGTCCAACCGTCGAGTCACTTGCCTTAAATGTATCCTTTCGTTCAACAGTTCTATGCCATTGAGCATGTCTTGAATGTCCTTCGGTTTTCGTTTAAGTTCAAAAACAGTTTGAGCATCATCTTCTTGAAGCCTCTTGGTGAGTTCAGCTCTAACCAATCTGAGAGTACCGTCGGAGTAGCAAGGCAGATCCTCAATGCGCATAAACCTTTTAAGCCCTTTCTGGTTCAAAAAGATGATTCCCTTCTATCCCCGCCCCCCCCCCCCATCAAGACTTTGTAAGCAAGATAATGGTCTAGAAGAAATATGTCTTCTTCTGGAGCTTTCAGACCAACTTTAACCATTGCGCTCTCAATCGCCATCTGGAAATCTCTTAAGCACATAACAATAGACCGGCAATTCATGCTTCTGACAAGGGCGGCAACAGCAGTGACATGAGATACACGTTTTTTAATCTTATTTTTTAATTTGTTATGTAGAAACTCGATGTCGTCTATGTTTACGAAATCTAGGTCATTTTCATGTAAAAACTACACTGATCCGTCTTCTCGAAGTACCTCGAATGTAGCTGTAAATACTCGAGCTCTCTTGTACATGTGGATATAGTTGATCTTGACATTCTTCGACTTAGACCAGTATTCAGCCTTTGGTCTTTTGTCCCTTAGCATCATCTAATTGTACTCTTCCTATTCAGCTCCAGATGCATCAGTTAAAACCATGAGAAGATGTTTGCTGTATGACCCAGGTCTCTTTCTATAAACCATTTTGAATTTTCCTTCAAGAAAGGGGTTTTGAAACTGCTCTGCAGGGAATTTTCTCAAATAATCTTTTAAACCTTGGACCAGAGGTTCTTCTAGTTCAGCGGGAGGAGCTTCAAGTAGTTTCAAAACTCGAGTCCTCCAGTCCTACTTTAGCTCTTCTTTTATCTCTCCAGACAGAGACTGCACTTGACCCTTTGAGTACCACCGAACCCATTCTATATCAGTTACATCGTAACATGGAGTTACTTCAGGTCTAGTATCAAAGTAGTCTACTGTTCGGGGACCTGAAGAATCGGCATTGTGGGCTGGTGGGGTTGATTGGGCTGTTGGTATTTCTTAGACTGTTGGGGTAATTTGGATTGTAAGAGGATGACAGGCCGTCATTGTGACCCGCAGATTTAGTCCTTATATCCACTATTTAGCTTAGAGAAGTAAGGTTCGAATCCACAGGGAGTGTGGTCGTAATTAGGGTTAGGTTATTAGCCTTATAAGTTTATTAAAAGCACTTAAATTGTGAATTTATGGATTTGAATGATTTCTTCAGATTAATGATTTGCTATCGCTTTGTAACTAAAATTAATTGCAAAATAACTAACGTAGTGAATAAACAATCAAGAGACGAATAACCATTCACGGAATCACCACGGCATAAGTATTATTCACTATAATTTCATGCAACAATCACATAGACATAATCAATTGCGCGACTAAATTACTCAAACATATTTTAACCAATAAATCTCAGCATAGCGTATGCAATATTAATATCTGTCTTACTCCCTAAGCTAATGGACTCGGCACAAATAATAGTACCATGATAAACTATCTTGCTTTTACCAATCAAAACATACGATCATAATCATAGCTGAATGCTTATCATTTGCATACACATAATAGATCTCACTCAATACAAATACATCAAAGCATGGGAAATTAAAGTAGAGTAAACTTAGTTGTAGATCCTCCGCAAACGGCTAATGGGATTGGCCGCTCATCGTATGCTCTTCCACAATGTAGATCTGAGTCATTGCGTAACTTACGAATCACCGTCTTCGTTCTTGTATCGTAGACCCACTCCGGCAGGGCTTCGGCACACTTTCACACACGTCGGGACTCCTCTCCAAGGCTGCCCTCGACCGCTATTTATAGAGAGGCCGAGATTAGGGTTCCATAGGCTGTAAACCGCATTTTTACGCCGCTCTAGCGCAGGCCAGGTGCAGGCATGTGCCCCCCCTGCGCCCGGATGCGGCTAGGGTTTTGCTGGCATGCGCTGGAACGTATCTGGATGTTATAAATGATTTCCCAGAATATTTAGCACTCGTGTATGTTAATCACACAAATATTCAAGCAAAAAGAATAAGAACTCAATGATTGCAAGAATGATTATGAAATTGTCAGAGAATGTTTCTCTCAAAATATGCGGCGGCTGCTAAATTGTATTTCGTGTAACAGTGATTGACAAAACCTAGGAGACCTACTTTTACATGGAATAAAAGCAAGTTTCTAACTATTACACTTTGACCCCCTCTGCTTGTAAATGAAGAAACAACTAAACCAAGTCTTTAATTAAATTACAAGCAAATAAACTAATAATATTTATTACAAAAGAAATCCACAAGATCAAAACTAAATATCTAACAATCTCCCCCTTTTCGATCAATGTGGATGAACTCGAGCGTGATCTATAGTTTCTCGGAGGCCAAGGACGACGTCGAACCGTCTAGTCACTTGCCTTAGATGTAGCCTCTCGTTCAGTATTTTTATGCCACTGAGAATCTCTTGAATCTCCTTAGGTTTGCGTCTAAGTTCAGGATTTGTCTAAGCATCGTTTTCTTGTATTCTTTTGGTAAGCTCGGCTATGACTAATCTGATAGTTTCGTCGGAGTAACAAGGTAAGTCCTCAAAGCGCATAGATCTTTTCCGTCCTCTTTGGTTCAAAAATATGATTCCCGGCTGCCCTCCTAATAAAAATTTGAACACCCCAGTGGTCTAGTAGAAAGATGTCTTGCTCCGGCGCTTTCAGACCAACTTTAACTAACGCATTCTCAATTGCCATTTGAAAGTCTCTTAGGCACATCACAATTGAGCAGCGATTCATGCTTCTAAACAGGGCAACGACAGCGGTGACATGGGTCAGACGTTTCTTAATCTTATTTTTCAATTTGTTGTGAAGAAACTCGATGTCATCTACGTTTGCAAAATCAAGGTCGGTTTCATGCAGTTCTTGAACAGATCCGTCTTCTCTGAGCACTTCAAAAGAGGAGTGAATACCCGGGCTCTTTTATTCATATGAATGTTATTGATATTTACAATCTTTGATTTAGACCAATATTAACTTTTATCTCTCTTTTCCCTCAGCATCATCTGATTATATTCTGCTTGTTCTGCTCGAGATGCATCGATCATGACCGTTAGAAGACGTCTGCTGTAAGACCCCGGTCTCTTTATAAAGACCATTTAAAATCTTTCTTCTAAGAAGGGGTTCCGAAACTGTTCTGCCGGGAACTTTCCCAAAAACTCTTTTAACCCTTGGACCGGAGGCTCTTCTAATTCAGCGGGAGAAGATTCAATAAGTTTCAAAAACTCGAGACCTCCGGTCCTGCTTCATCTGTTCTCTGATCTCTCCATCAAGAGATTGTACTCCACCCTTAGAATACCACCGGATCCATTCAATGTCTATTATATCGTACCTTGCGGTGACATCTATGGTATCAAAATATTCTACAGTTAGGGGCCCTAATGTTTCAGCAGTATGGACTAGTGGAGTTGATTGAGCTGGAAGGGTTGATTGGACTGTTGGGGAAGTTTGGTTTGGTGGGAGTTCTTGGACTGTAGGAGTCGTTTGGATTGTTGGGGTTTCTATGGGAGCAATGGATGAGGTTTGGATAGCAGAAATAATTTCTTCTTGAGGCACTTGGGTTGGGGAATTCAGAAATTCAAAGGATGAAGAAGATTTTTGTGGCTACTCGGGTTCAGGCTTTGGAGTAATTGGATGATAGTCTTGGTCATTATCAGAGACTGTATCAGACACTAAAATGACCACAACTTTTTCAAATATAGGCTCATACTCCACCATCGCTGACATAGGACCCAAAGGAGTCGGGTCTTCAACCATAGGTTCATACTTTAACATTTCTTGAGCCCCATAACTTTGTTCCCCAGACCTTTGAATATCTGCTCCCGCTGATTCAGCTCCCCCTACAATCATCATTGGGTCCCCAGACTGAACTCTTTGGCGCTTCTCCCCCTCATGGCGATCAAGGTAATCCTGATCGTCATGTTTTCTTTTGTGAGAGTCAGCCTGAGGACGGCACTGTAGCTCAATCACTGCAGATTCTAAACGGTCCATTCTTATGTTGATATGCTCTTGGACTTGTAAGATTAGCCTTGTAAGCGCATCCATCTTTTCAGATAACTCTGAAACTTGAGCTTGGATTGATCGGGTACCTGGTGGTCGCAGATCCTCAGATGCAACACCCTTACCCTTAATGAATGATAAAAGGGCGGTATGTCACTCCTCGGCAGCCTCCTTTTGGGTGTCCAGGTCAGCCCTGGTGACAACACCAGCAGCACGAAGAGCTGCTGTTAACATCTCGAGATTAATCCTAGGATGGCCTGATGTTGACGGCATTTATGATGCAACACTAGGTCTTCCTTCCGTCACTTCTGGCTCCACTACGGGATGCTCAGATCCGGAACTTTCTGGAGCCGCCACGAAGGCAGCTCGTTCAGGGGTGGACACCAAGGAGACGTTGTTCTGTGTTGTGTGGGGGTGGACAGTGAGCTGTGGTCGAGCGAAAGATGGTCACTGGGGGCGACGTGCGACCTGTTTCAACATCACGACTCTCCGAGTGAGAGGGTGATGGAGTATGTGCAATGTCCCCATGGAATGAAGTGACATCCCTTTGAGAGGATACCAAGTGGATGGTGAGGGTTGTTTCGACCACTAGACCGGTAGTCTTATGCTGGGTTGTCTAGCTTTGGGGGCTAAGATCTCCGTTAGATGTAACTTCTTTACCTCTGATTTGGACAGAGACGGTCCGTTCAGTTTCGGCCGCCTCTGCCTCCTCACCTTCATCTCCCTCCCTCGCCTCAGAAACCTCCCTCTCACCAAAACCCAAAATTTGTTGTACATCCACCTCTGCTCCCTCAGACTCACTCACTCTCGCCTCACCTTCGGACTGGTTAGGCTCAGTCGGTTCTGACTGAGCCGCATCTGGATAAAAAGCCCTTATGTACTCTCTTACCCGCTCTGTTTGGATAGCTTGTTGTAACAATGATAGTGGAATCGTCATCACCTGTACACTTGGATTGCCCTTAGGGATATTTAAACGTTGAAGGGCGGCTGTGACATATACGTTTGCTTCTGGACGTTTGTGAATGTCATCATCGTTGTCCATGGCGTACTGGATAATCAGTTGAATAAACCTCTGAAAATGTATGTACTTACGCCCTCGCTTGGTTCTTTTCTCGAGAATGGCTATTTTTAATTCGTCAAAAATGAATGTCGCGTAGTCGTAGTGACGGTCGAACGCGAATGCAGCAAACATAGAAAGAACTTGTTTTGACGCAGAGTCATGACCGGAATGTTTCCCAGTGAAAAATTTGTTCTAGTGTGCTTGAAGGTTCTTTGTTTTGAATTCAGATGGCTTTGAGAGTGGGCCATCATAGCCAAGTGACTTTATTTCGTCAAGAGTTTCCAGGAGAGAAGGTAAGGGTGCAAAGGCATATCTAGATAGAGAGAAGGCTTTAGCAGGGAGGCGGAAAATGTGGCGGATGGCTGCTTGGGTAATTTTGACCGGAACGCTGTCTATGGTAGATGTGAAGTGGGGTTCGACATCAGACACGAAAGTGAGATGATGCAAGAATTGTTGGAGGTAAATGGAAGGTACGGATATGGCGATGGTGAGGGAGTAAAATAGTGGATGGCCTTTGAGGATATCAAAGGAGATATCCTCGGCTTCACGGCGGAGGGTGGAAATGTCAAGTTGCCAATTGTGGGGGGCAACCTCGACAAATTGGGATTGGGGAAGGATGGACTCCTCAGGTAGTTGGACGTTATTATTCGGGAGGGGTGAATGAGGAACGGTAAGAACGATTTCTGGTTCCATTAGTCCTGTAAAAATGCAGCAGAGTTAGAATAGAAATTTTAATAGAGTAAAGCATGGATACTAAGTCTGGGATATGTGTGAAATAAAAACTGTCTATTCTCTTTAAAGCATCGGGTCTTTATCAGTAGAATGTGAATTCTACTGAATAAAGTCCAAAGTCAATCGTTAAAAGACCAATGTTAGAACAGACATTTTCACTTAAACACTGATACTAACTCAAACCGATGGTGTAAAGGACTATAAATATTTTTGGGACTTTTTTTTATTTTTGATAAAAATGCAAAAATGGAAAATTTTAAAAAAATGTGAAGTGTTGAATTTCGGATGAGCCGAAATTCGGATGAACAGTGATCCTAATTCGGTTCAGTCTGAAATTCGGATGAAAAATGGATGAAAAATGTAAGGATGGGGACTGAATTCGGATGCACAGTGGTGAAAATGGAAATACTTAGAAAAATAATTGAAAATTGAACAATTCTGATTAGGACCGAAGTTGGATGCATAGTGGTCCGAATTCGGATGAACAGTGGTCCGAATTCGGATGAACAGTGGTCCAAATACGGATGCACAGTGGTCCGAATTCGGATGGGACAGTTAAAATATGTGAAAGTTTTCTAAGGAAATTCGTCCGAAGTCCGGATGGTCCGAACTTCGGATGGTCCGAAATTAGGACTTAGAAAATTTTCTAGCATTTATGGTTCATGCACATGCAACGTTAACAGTTAACAACAGTCATAAAAATGCATGAAAATGCAGATCCAAATGTAAAAACGTGCAATGAATGATTAATCTAACTACACTAAGTTAAAAATAACAGATTAAAGTAGCTAAAAGTGGCAAAAACCGAGAGAAAAAAACCAAAAAAATTCAAAAATTAAAAACACTAAATATGATGTGATTGACTGAAAGAGCTTACTTGATGGTGTAGATACGCGAAACTGCAAGAAACACGAGTAAAAAAGACTGAGAATTGAGGTTGGAAGCTTCGAAGTCGATGAATATGGCGGTTGGGGGTTGACGGTTTAAGAGAGAAAGAGATGATGGAAGCTTATGGAAGAAGAAACCCATCACCCACATTATTTACGAGAAAGTGTGGGTCGGGTCGATGAGGATCCGTGCCATTTTGAATGTAATGGGCCGGCGGGCTATAAGAATTTAAACAAAATGGGCCAAAATTAAAGAAATTTACCAAAGTTAAAAAAAAGTAGCCCAAATAAGAATATTTTTGACTTTTGTGATTTTTCTTTGAAAAAGAAAATAAATACAGAAGTTTAAAATAAAGTAAATTATAGAAAATATTTTTGTGATTTTCTTTATAAATTAAGCTAAGACAAAAATAAAATAGAAAATGGAAAATAAAAAAAATATTTTTGGCTTTTTGATATATTTAAAACAAATAAAATATTTTTGTGTTTTTCTAACATATGAAATTAAGATTTAAACTTAAAATATTTAAACAACCAAACACTTAAAAATTATAGAGAAGTTAAGAACGAAAAAATACATAAACTAACATCGTAAAAAATGTACTCCCCCTCAATTAAGCACATATCCTTTTTCTTTTACATTTTAAACTCTTGAACCTTTTCAACCTTTAAGATACAGACGAGCGTGGATAAGTTAGCGTCCCAGTCACTTGTGAACAATTCATATAGCAACTTTTCAGGATCATTAATTATTAAAAACGTACACATATAAGAAAATCTTGAAGTTTAATTTTGTGACACAACCCTTAAAATTAAATAACAGATATTTTCTAAAATAAAGGAATTTCAAACACGCATGTTTGAAATAGAATTATTTTAGAAAATGTTTGATATTTAACTAGAAGGTGGATTCAACATGCCGATATGTGATACTAGAACTGAAAACGGGGTTCGTTTAGAGCTTTAGTAAAAATATCAGCAAGTTGATATTTCGTGCCTACAAAATATAACTCAATGGTTCCCTTTTCTGTGTGATCTTTAATAAAATGATACCTGATATCTATATGTTTCGTTCGTGAGTGCTGCACGGGATTGCAAGAAATAGCAACCGCACTTCTAGAATCGCAGTAGATTGGGATGTTGGTGAGCGAGAACCCATAGTCCAATAATTGTCTTCTCATCCATAGCACATGAGAGCAACAGCTTGCAGCTGCTACATACTCAGCTTCAGCTGTGGATGTTGAAACACAATTCTGCTTTTTGGAGGACCAACTCACCGGTCTGTCTCCCAAGAACTGTATTCCGCCTGATGTGTTCTTCCTATCAACTCTACAACCTGCAAAATCAGCATCTGAAAAGGCAGTAAGATTAAAATTGGTTCCCTTTGGATACCAGAGACCAAGATCAGGTGTACCCTTAAGATAACGAAAAATGCGTTTTACCGCAAATAGGTGTGATTCTTTTGGGTCGACCTGAAAACGAGCACAAAGACATGTTGAAAACATTATATCTGGTCTACTGGCCGTAAGATACAGTAAGGATACAGACATCCCTCTGTAAGTTGTATTATCGACACTTTTCCCAGAAGGATCGGTGTCTAACTTACAGTTGGAAGTCATGGGAGTTGCGATACTTGTGCAAGAATCTAACTTATACTTCTTGAGAATGTCAAGAACATATTTTGACTGGTTCACAAAAATTCTATTTTCAAGTTGTTTGACTTGTAATCCGAGGAAAAAGTTCATTTCCCCCCATCATACTCATCTCGAACCTGGACTCCATTAGGGATGAAAAATCCTTACAGAAATTACTGTCAGTAGATCCAAATATAATGTCGTCGACATATATTTGGACTAGCATTATGTGCGGGCCTTCCCTTTTTGTGAACAATGTAGTGTCCATCACACCTTTGCTTAAACCAGCAGAGATAAGAAAATTAGACAGACTGTCATACCATGCGCAAGGTGCTTGTTTCAAACCATAGAGGGCTTTGTCTAGCACATAAACATGGTCGGGTTTATGTGCATCAACAAATCCTTGTGGTTGTTCAACGTACACCTCTTTGTTAAGTTCACTGTTAAGAAAGGCTGTCTTGACGTCCATCTAGTATACTTTGAAGTCTTTGTGTGCCGCGTACGCCAAGAAGCAACTGATCGCTTCTATCCGTGCAACTGGAGCGAAGGTCTCGTCATTATCAATCCATTCTTGTTGTCGGTAGCCTTTGGCGACAAGTCTAGCTTTGTTTCTTACCACAATACCGTTTTCATCTCGTTTGTTCTTATAGATCCACTTTGTTTAGATAATTGTTTGTGCTTTGGGCTTGGGAACTAACCGCCATACTCTGAGCTGTTCAAAATGATTGAGCTCTTCTTGCATTGCAACAATCCAGTCAGGATCTCTCAAGGCTTCATCCACACGAGCAGGCTCTATCATACTAAAGAATGATGCAAAGAGACATTCATTAGCAGACGCCCTTCGGGTTTGGACACCGGTCGAGACATCACCAATAATTTGTTCGGTTGGGTGACTCCGGGTCCATTTTTTTTGGTGTGGAAGGGGTGAACGAGATGGAACCTCAGTGGTGAGTGTGGGAATGGATGAGGAGTCATGGTCAATGGTTTCGAAACTGGTTCCAGTTCCTGTTCAGGTTTATCAAATGTAAGAATGATGTTTGACATTATGTGTAAGAGTATTTCTGGAGTAGATTCAGCTGCAGATGTATCAGTGGATGGATGTTGGTATAAAGTAGATGAAGAAGGATCAGATGGAATTTGTTGTGCAGTTGGATCAGTGGATGTGTTAACTACAGAAGAAGAAACATTAGAAGTATTAGTACTAGATTGAGAAGAGTCTCCAGGCATTGGTGTAATGTGTGGTCCTGATTGATCAACTTCGGGTGCCAGTTCAGCCATTTCATCAAATGTGACATGCACACTCTCATTGACTGTTCTGGCGCAAGTGTTGAATGCACGACATGCGTTCGAGTTGGATGATTATCCAATGAAGATCGCTTCATTCGCCTTCTCGTTGAATTTCCTGAGGTTGTCTTTGTCATTAAGCACATAGCACCTGCAACCAAATACACGTAAGTACTTAATAAAAGGTACTTTATTCAAAAAGAGTTGATATGGAGTTTTATTGAAACGCTTATGGTTATGGAGCGATAGAAAGCTGTTGACACGACTTCAGCCCATAAGAACGGAGGTAGCTTTGAATAAGTCAGCATTATATGTGCAGCTTCCACAAGGGTACGGTTACGCCTTTCTACGACTCCATTTTGTTGAGGTGTTCTAGCAGCAGAATAATGATGTTGAATACCTTTGGATCGAAGGAAGCCCTCTACTACCGAGTTCTTGAATTCTGTGCCGTTGTCACATCGGATTGATTGAACGGACAACTGTTGTTGGGTTTCGACACTCTTAATAAAATCAATGATCTCTTGAGCTGTCTCATCCTTGGATCGCAAGAATTTAACCCTGGTATATCATGAATAGTCGTCAACGATAACCAACACATATCGCTTTCCATTTATGCTTTGAGTTTGCATTGGTCCGCATAAATCCATATGAAGTAACTCTAACACTCTCTTCGATGATGCTTCAAGTTTTGATTTGTGAGATGATATTTTCATTTTTCCTTTCTCACAAGCTCCACATAGATGGTCTTTTTCATCTCTCAGTTCGGGGAGTCCTTTCACCAGTTGTTTTGCAGCCAGCTTGTTGATGTTCTCAAAGTTCAGGTGGGATAGCCTACGATGCTACAACCAAGAGTCTTTTGAAGAGGCTTTTGACAGAAGGCAAATTCCATCCTTAACCATAAGCTTAGCTACATCGATGGTGTAAAGGTTAGAGTTACGGGAACTCGATAATACTTCTTTACCATCCATACTCTTAACACTACAGTTCTTAGCCCTAAATGTAACTTCTAATCCTTTATCGTAGAATTGGCCTATGTTAAATAGATTATGTGATAATCCCTCAACATAGTCAACATCCTTGATGACTAGATTATTCAAGACTAAATCCTCGTATCCTTTTATGTGAGCATGGTGATTGTTCCCGAATTTGACTGTCCCACAATATTGTTCTACTATGTTTGACAACAGTTCTCTTCTCCCAGTCATATGCTTAGAGCAACCCGAATCCATATACCAGATGGATTTATCCTGAAAACAAAGAATATATACAATGAAAATCTATAGGCATTCAAACAGATCCATCATAAATTAACATTCAAACCATGTTCTGAACCGAGATGTTCAGAAAACATGATGATTTTAGACCGGCACCTGAGCTGTGTGCACAGAAGCCAAACGCGTCGGTTTAAGCACAACCGACAAGCAGAAGAACGGGTCCTTGCCTATGATAACTAGAAACCAATTCAGTGAAGTTCGGGTCTTGATCTGAAGTAACCAAGAACCATCTGCATTAAGATCACACAACTTTGGGTACCCATCTCAATATGGGTCCTTTTGGGTTAGGAGTTCCAACAGTTTTAGGAACCCATTTTGCAGTTATGTGTGGACCAGATGCAGAGCCTTTTGGAATCCATTTATAATTGGATTTAATAGGCTTTGGAACCTTAGGCGATGCAATTACCTTTGGTTTTTGACTTTTTGAGACTTGTTTGACATTTGCTTTGGTTTTGGGCCTAGGCAAAGTACAAGTCTCATTTTTTGTGGAGGCCGATGATGCAACATTTTTTATTTTCTTTTTACGAATTCTCTTAGCAGGATAAGGCACAAAAGCATTCATTTCAGGTACTTGACGTCTAAAACGAGTTGGACATAATTTAAACAAGTCACTAAAAGAATACTTTAAACAAGACATAGAATCTGATACATCATCACAAATATTGTTTTCTGTGATTACATGCCACCTATCTCTAGAAACAAAATCATTTGGCATAACAGCCTTCTTCACAAAAAAAACTTGAAAAATCTTGCATAGACGTTTTTGGCACTCTTCTCACATGAATAGTAGGAACAAAACAACGAGAGTTAGTACGCATGGAAGACTTAGATTTTGAAGAATTTTCTTTTTCTTGGTGAGTGGGTTTCTTACAAGACTTAGATTGAATCTGAGTCTTCTTTGAAACTTTAGCTTTGAAAGGTTTTGAGCACTCACCTCTAAAACTGATTGAAGAACTTTCAACCTTAGCTTTACCTTTTTCTGACCACATGAGTAGGATTTTGATAGGGTGAGAAACTTTTGGTTCTTTTAAACTTTCTGAAACCATGTCAAATTTTTCTTTGTAGACAGTTAATTCCACAGTTTGTTGAAAACTTTGGTTTACCAATTAATCCTCACTCTTAAAAGGAGCTTCTTGATAATCAAGAGCTTTCTTTCGAGTTGACTTTAATTCCTTTTCTAAAACTTTTATTTTACGTTGAAGAACTTTTGTAGGAATGTAAAGATGAGGGATTGGTTTGACTGGTTCTGCTTTCATTTCAGCTTCCGAATAACTAGACAATAAATCTTCCTCTGGAGTGGGTACTCTATAATTTCTTTAAAAGATATTTCTTTTCCTTTAATTTCATTTCGTTTGACTGGTTCTGCTTTCATTTAAAAGTCATTTTTTTTCCTTTATTTTCATTTCGTTTCTCATCCTCTTGGGTTAAAGTTTCTTCCGATGATTGATAAATGAAAGATTTCAACCCAGCACCCATATATATCATGTCATAAAAAATTGGTAAAACTTGTTGAACCTTTTCCAAGTACTTAGGATTTTTAAAACCAATTCCTTGTTTGGAATGATAAAACCTAGTCTCTTTGGGTTGATTTAAGTGAATAGTTTGTTCTGTTTGACCCTGTTTTAAAAATTCATCATCAAGGGTCTTTATGCGAGAGTACAAACCTATTCTTTCTTCTTCTATCATTTTATATTTTTCTAAACTATATATGTTTTCCATACTTACAGTCTATAATTCTTTTGAAAGAAAAAATATTTATGATTTTAAGAGTTCTTTTCATTTGATAGTCTATCCATACAAGATTCAATATATGTATTCCTATCCTGAAAGTCTACCTTTTCAATTAGCATCTGTTTTATCACGTCATGATTAGTTAACCACTTCTTTTGATATAACTCAGATGATTCTTTTAAGGTTAGGGCTAGATGTTTAGCCTTGACACACTATTCCGTTTCAGCATTTAATCTAGCTTCTAGATCAAGTATTTGTGTGTGCAAGTTACATTCACTTTGTACAGATAAGTTATTTACATGCTTTGGAATGTAAAAGGAATGTACCTCATGTGCCTCAAAATCTGACGATGAACATTCAAGATCTCCGGATCTGGCCATCAGACATGCTAGTGGATCTTGCGTTGTCTCCCCCTCAACAGCAGTGTCTGACTCGGAATCTGACGTTGTAGCATAGTCAGCCAGTCCCATACGATCCGCCATGTAGAAATTCTTTCCTTTATCGTCCTCTTCATCAGTATCCGCATCATCCCAATAATCTTCTTGGGCAACCAAAGCCATAGCATCAGATCTCTTTTTAGCGGCCTCTAGCTTCCGCTCATAATAGCTAACGTCTCTTTCAAACTGGTTCTTGCATTCCCGAGCAAAGTGGTCTGGTTTTCCGCATTTGTAGCACAGACGTTCATCATACCCTTTTGGCTCATCGGCTCTGGGCCTTTCATCTCTGCGTTCAACCGGCCTCTTGTCAGCGCGGCGAGATTCGCGGCTCTCATCTCTTCGGTTGTCTCTACGATCATATTCCCTTCGATCGTCTCGTCGATCATCTCTTCGATCATCTCTACTATTGTAGTCTCGTCTGTCCTCTCTCCGATCATCTCTTCTATCGTCACGCCTGTCATAACGGCGATCATCCCGACAGTCCCTCATGTCATCAAATCGTCGGTCATCTCTATCATCTCTTCTATAGTCATCCCTCCTATCATCTCTACGGTAGTCATCTCTCCTCTCATCTTGTCGGTAGTCATCTCTCCTTTCATCCCTCCTATCATCAGAATACCTCCGCAGACTGGTGTCATAGCAAAGCTGATTGTTTGTCTTGTTACGTATTTGTTGAAGACGATTAGTCCAAAAGGCTATCTGTTCCTGAATCGTCACCTCTTCTTCATCTAAAGTCTCATGCGGGGGTGAAGCATAGCGGCACTGAGATGACGAAGTACCTTGAGCATAGGATGCAGTAGATAGGTTCTTGTTGGAGATAAGGGCCAGAGAATCTGCTGGTTAGATGCCCGTGTTTGCAGAGAGTAATAGGGAAGCTAGCTGATTAGCCATCTGCTTTTGATGATCGACATCTCCTTGATACTTTCTCAGCTACTTGAAAACCACATTAATTTAATGTCCAACACTCTTCTAGTGGCTCGCCATGCAACTTGCCATTCAGGAGCTAAGGAAGCAAAGAACTGGATGTTGCTGTCATCCTTGTCTTTCTTAATGTGCAGTTTGCTTAACCTGTTCAGAACAGCACAGAATCTGGTGAATGTGGCCTAAATAGATTCCCCGCCTTTGGCCCTGAACTCAGTGAACTTAGCCTTTGTCTCCTCAATATTAGCTTTGTTGTCTAAATCAGCCCCTAGCATTTGAACGTCCTGTTCATCCCACATTTCCTTTGGCAGACATCTTGTTGTCCACCTCAACAGGGATATCAGTGGTCAGGGCTTGATAGATGAGATACTCCGCCATTTTGTCTGCATGCTGTCTGTCTCTCTCTGCCTCATTTGCAGGTTCACGTTCAACTTTAGAGGCTAGAACAGGGGGGTCGGCTTCGGGCCTGGCAGCTATTTCCTGATAATAGATGACTGGACCTTCAGTAATGGATTGGAGCATAAGATTTCCATTGGGTTGCATACCGATAAATTTAATGAATCTGGACTTCCACTGCTCGTATTCATCCGGATATAGAACAGGTGGTCTCTTCTCAGATCCTAGGATAAGTGCCTCTCGAGACATGGTTGATAGTGCTGATTTGAAAGAATGAGATCTTGAAGGTGGTAACTAGATTCGGATAATCAATCAGAAGTTCGGATGGTCGAAAGTTCAGATGAACAGTTGACTTCGGAAGGTCAAAAGTTCAAATGAACAATATACTTCGGATGTTCAGAACTTTGGATGAACAGTGAAAATGAGATGGACCGAATTCTGATTGAACAAACTCGGATGGACTGAAATTCTGATGGACCAAATTTCGGATGAACAGTGTAAGCTTCGGATGGACACTTTAAAAATTTTCAACTTAAAACACTGAATTCGGATGAGCAAATAAGTTTGGATGGTCCGAGATGAAAATTTAAAATGAAGCACAAGTAAATTTAAGTGTTTTAAAAATACTCTAACAGAACTTCGAATGGTCCGAAGTTCGGGTGGGTCCAAAATAAGGTCCGAAATTTGATAAAATTTGGTCCGAAATGTACCAAAATATGATCCGAATTGGACCGAATTGATGTCCAAGGAGGTCCGAATTACGGTCCGAAGTTCAACAGTTATGATTTTTTAGATTTTTCACAGAATTAAAACTAGCAGTTTTTGGCCTAAAAATTATTTCTAAATGATTGGAAAAATATTTTAAACACTTTTAAGTACTTAAAATATACCAAAACACCTGAAACACAAACATGGAGTAATATTTTGGCCCTGAAACACAAACTTGGAGTAATAGTATGGAGTTTACAAAGTATCGGTGCTTAAAATGATCATAAAACGACTCTGAAACCATATAAATTATCGACTCATCAAATCTCCCCAACTTAACTCTTGGTCGTCCCCGAACAAGCTTTTGGAATCAGAACTAACTATGTAACGAGCATGTATTAGCAGTGACTCTAGGAATTTTATGTTAAGCTAGCCTTCGCACTAATGCATTAAAATTCTTAACATGTAAATCGAAGACATTTTTAGTTAAAATATACTTCCCTTAGAATTTATAACATGTATCTCACGCTTGGAAATACCCTTTTAGCTCAAGGTTACAATACTTAAAACATATGGGTCTTTCGACCATCTTTACCTCTTTGCATGTTTACGACAACTTTTTCTCAACACCATGATTCTATCTATTTTCTTTTCAAACTAGATTAGCTAGATGGTTCATGTAACAAGATTTTGGACAACCACTCCCAAACCAAATGGTTTTAGGAGATTAGGCATGAATGGTACCCCTATGGACATAGTTTCCTGAACCATCTAGACTACAATTAACTCTCTTTTGAGGCTAAAACATGATTTAAGTTCTCCCCCTTATTGCATGGTTTTCCAAAATCTTTTGACACATTACTTATATTTAAGCCTAAATAAATTTTAACGTACATGAATTCATTTTACATGGCAAGAGTTTTAATTATTACTACGTCTCTTTTCTTAATTATAAAATATCTTGTCAACACAAGCCAATTCCCTCGTACATGTATTTTCTATTTATCATCATGTTCCACGGCCTGATCGGCAAACAAGACTCGATTGGGGAAGAAATGATAAACTATATAAACATTATAAACTCTAAAAAGGACTCGGCTAAGAACTAAAAATAAATGAAAAATACGATAAAGAAATTAAATGCGTAATAGAAGTAAAATAAAATAAAAGAAAGAAAAGTAAAGAATAAGGAAGGATAGTACCCGATCATTCAAATGGATGAGGCGGTAGAGGAGGACCGAAGAGGCTGTTGAAGAAGTCGGTATACGGGTTCTGGCCGGTGGTGAACTATGCAGTCGGCGGAACCAAGTGAGGAGGCATCGGGTCTGGGAGGTCCTACCTGCCATGCGCCGGATAGCGCTGATAAGTATCTATGGCGGGGTTATATGCCTGCTAATCGGGCATCGTGTAATCCTCGTAGGACTGATATGGCATACCGACTACGGAGTCCTCGTGATGTCGGACTCCCTCCCACTATGCCCAGTCATGGTGCTGGTAATAGGCATTTTGGTATGCCAGGGCTCTCTGCACGTCCTGTAACTTATCTACCCGACCCGCCAAGTGATCGACCCTATCATAAATGTGGGTCATACACCCATTCATCACATCTAATCTCTGGGTCACATCCTCTCGGAACTCACCCTGACTCACTGCTATATCCTCTATCTGCCTCATCATGCGGTCAAAATCAAAGCCGTCATTACCTCGACTGCGCGAGGTAGACGCCCCTAGATTCGACTCTTCGTGCCGAACTCCCGCCTCATTGGAGGCCTTCTCCTCTCTCTCTCTCTCTCCTCTCATCCTCAGTGTAGTCCTCCATATACGACTCATTTGTCTCTTTGTCGAATATCTTGAACCCTTCGTCAACTTCTCTAAAACTCAAGGTAGGGAACATGGCGGCCGTAATGAACGTCGCCGAAATGGGGGATAGTAGGGAATCGGGCGAAAGTGAGCCCGTACTCTCGAGGAACTAGGAGATCAACCAAGCATGCGGGATGATCATCCTCTCTCTCGTATCATACATAACCCATAAATCATTCATAATTGTCCACGCAAAAGACAGTCTTGGCTTACCCTTAAGAAGGGCATGAAGGACCGTGATATCCCTAACCCTGACCTTAGTCAGGTCACTATCACAAGGCAAGATGTTGTTCACAATAATCTTGTGAAGCACCTTACACCTTGGAGACAAAGCCTTGCGGCTATAGGAAGTGGCAGACTCAGATTCCAAAATGGATGAAATAAAAACTCTACTCACCAGCTTTGGCCACTCCCCTGACCAAGTCATGTCAGTAAAGGCCAACTGGGCCTCATTCCTATACTCGTATCCCCGCTGCTTAGACCCCTCGTAGCCTACCCTCGTATCTAAATTGAATAAATTGGCGAAGGATTTGCGCATCCATCGCCACGTCCCTACCATGGACGGTACCTATCAGCCTAAAGTCGTTCGGTGAACAACATGTCTCCCTCCGTAGGGTACACATCCACTCAACTACATCAGCCTGATAAATATCTTGACCGCCCAACTCAAGCACACTTTCCCACCCCAAATAGTCAAAAAGGTATGGGATTCCATAGTCCTCAAGTCACTCCTCTTAACCCTCTTTTCGGCTAACAGCTTATTGGAATATTTTTTTTATACAAAAATAGATGTGTTCTGGGTGTCGGGATAATAAGAGGTTCGGAGACCAATCTATCGGAACGTTAAAATTTTGGGTCCTTTGTCTTGTTGTCCTCGACATCTACAATTTGTGCCAACCAACCATAATATGTATGAGATAAATCAAGTAACGTAACCTATAATTGCATTTTGCACAATTACGCTCACTTTATAGATGCATTTATATATACTCTTTTACACTCTAATTTTGCATCCTATATATATATAGTCTATAATTTGCCGTTATTTAAGCACTAAACACATATCATGTTTCAATAAAAACCATTTAGCACATAAATTTAATTTTTAGCTAATCACCCAAGGTTTATAATGTTAACAATATATGCACATTTAGACAACCAACTTTATATATCCAATTTAATTTCTAGAAATTAATCATGGCAAATTAACAAACTTAACCAATAAACACATATCTCATAAAACATGTATCAAGGTTATCACCAAATTCATGCAATTTCACATACTTTGACTCTAAAAAGTCAAAATCACTATGAAAACTCCATGGATGACCATGAAGCTCAAACTTTCATTTTTGCTCAAAAAGTATGAAATAAGTTGCAATACTTAATAAAACACTAACCTTGGTGATTGGAAGCTTTACATGGTACAAATCTAGCTTTTTTATTCACCACTTTCTCTACCCAAAAATCTTCAAAATGGATTAAACTACTCACAAAGAAGTGATTTCTAGCCTAGATCTTTGATATTTATGAAAATGTGGGTGTTTTGGAGCTTAAACTTGCAAATTTTGGGCACAAAAATAGGGATTTTTGAACGGGAGCCGCACACCATGCGTAGACTAGGGTTCTAGGGTTTGTAGAAATGAAAAGTAAGCTCAATTCTGGAATTTAAACTCGACGGGACGCAGGGCCAGCGCAGGCCTACCCCCCCCCCCCCCCACGCCCAACACTGCTAAAATCTCAAATTTTTACTGTATTGGTACGCGGGGCTATAAATCTATCTAATTTTTTATATAGAATGTAGTCTAAAAAATTGTTGTGAGGGCTAAATTGATTAATATTATCGTTATAACGTACCCTTCCCAACTTAGACTTTTGTGACATCCTCGTCGCATCAGAATTAATTTATCGGTTAAGAACATAGAGAGATATATTGGTACATATTCCTTATTCATAACAATTAAAATTAAACAAGCAAATAATAAACAAAATAAAATTTAACTTTTATAATTCAACTTAAAATAAAAACATCACTTTTAAAAATAAAAGTAAAGTACCATTACAATCCAAATAAAAGTTTATAACCAAACCAATAAACCAACCACATCAGAAATTAATCAAACCATACTTAATGTTTAGCACGCATAATTAAACCATCATACTCAAATAATAATAAAATCAACATTCAGCCGGAGGTGCGACAATCTCTTCCAGTTCGCCGACCGTGATCTGAAGATTGGTGAGCCAGTCTGAGTGACTTTAAAACAGTTTCGCATGTTTCTTTTGCTCCTCTTGCAACTTTTCAATATTCTGCACCAATTCTTTGTTTGCATTTAGTATGCTACCCATGACATCCTTCAGAATGTTAATTTAAGATCTCATCAAGTCTTCGATTGTTACTTTTTTCCATGGTCTTTCATCCTCTTCGTCGTCTATTTCCATCTTAGCTTTTCCTTTGTTGTTTTGTCCTTCAGGGTTGTCGGGTACAATGAATGGGATAATAGTTACTTTCGAGGATTTTGGACAACGGATTTGGAAACCTCTCTCAGTACGCTCAAAAACTAGCCCTACAATAGTGAGTCTAGTGAACCAAATCTCGTTGGGGTTAAGGTATTTAACTGGCAGTTGTTCCGACACCGCTTCCTTAATAATAAATAGCTCAATTAGCATACGGCAGTGTGGATAATTCATCCCTTAACCTGGGAAACTACACTTCCCACAGATTTTCCATTATTATGTACCCTAAGGATATGGTCGGGTATCCAGTCATTAAACCATGCACTAACATTATCTCTTGGGGACTAGCAACAGTGGTGTCTTGATTTCTGGGAAGCAAGTTGAGGATAACAAACTTTCACAGCACCTTAGCTAGCGGACATAAGTCCCCCTATTATAGTGGACATACTCTCTCGCCTCCTCTATTGACATTCCAAATACTGTGGCCAACACCCCATCCCATTTCTTAGACCATCCACCAATTTGTCTCGCTTTACCCCCTTGAAGATCTAAAGATGACCAAAATTCCCTAGGCCTTGGAATATCTGCGTCTATACCGAATTCCTCACAAAGGATTTTCCTAGATATACTTGTTTCCTACTATTCCCGTGAGCTCAAAGCCATGGTCCTCTTCTTCTTCTGTTTACCAAACAGTAGCGTACCACTGTTGGATCAAACTAGTATTGATATATGGAAGTTCCTATTGTATAGCTCTAGCCCATCCTAATCGCTCAAAACACTCTAATATTTCAAAATTATTAAAGTCAGGTGTTTTCAAAGTACGCTCTACGAAAAACTTAGGGGGTTTACCATTGTTAGTGTTCGGCGGAATTTTAGGGAACTGTGTATTGAGGGGTTTCTCAAAGTGGACGTTCCTAGGGTCGTGGGTTCTCATCCTAGGTTTTTGGGAATTTCCGGGACGGTTACCATTTGCGTGGAATTGGGTTGACATCTAAAATAATGCAAAGACAAAGGATTATAAATATGGGTTTTTACGTAAATGATGCATGAAAATTTAAACACCCTTTTTCAACAATAATTAAACTAATCCTAAGTCTTACCAACAATGTGAGCCCGATCTAACCCTATCAAATGAATGAACTTTAATAAATAATTTAACAATAAAAACATAACCTTTTACGACAAAAAGTTTCAAGATATATTAAATACGGAAAAAGCCATAATTTTTACAAAAGTTTTGCAAAAATTAACTTTATATTAATTAAGTGGATATTGAAAATTATTAATAACCCTTTATTCAAATAAAAACCATGCAACTCCCAAAAATCTCAACCCATACATGCATGATAAATCTATACAAAACTACTTAGTGAAGAACTAACGTCGGATTGAAGATTTGACGTGAAAAAGATGAATTTTTGAAGGTTTTTAGGCTTAGAAATCGCAAATCGCCATTTCTGGAACTGGAATCAGGGTTTTGGGGTTATGCGGATGGTCAGTACTATATTTATAAATTTTTAAGCGCGTCGGGCCGCATGGCAAGCACAGGTCTGCGCCCCCCCCCCCCCCCCCCCCGGCGCCCAGGCCTCTGGATTCGTGATCTGGGCCGTGCACTGGTCTTGAAACCCTAATTCTCTAATATTTTTTACGGGTATTCTCCTCAACTTACGCTCGTATTATCGGGTTAAAATAATTCTGCTATGTGCTTAATATTTTTATTTTCTAGATGTTGGGTCACATTATTTAATTTAAAACATAATTTCTAAACACAACTAAGTTCAAGAGGACAATCCTCTCCAACTTAATTGGGTACACACAAGTAACACAGATAAGTAAATAAACACACTTAAAACAATTAAATTCAAATAATCAAAATACTATGGGTTGCCTCCCAGAAAGCGCTAAGTTTTACGTCTTCAGCCAGACGTACTGCTCCTAAACTAATTAATTAACCTTAGGATCTTGTAGTCTGATGATTTCAGATACTAACATATCATTGGTGGCCCATTGAACATATATTTTAAGTCTATGTCTGTTTACTTTGAATGGCTCACCACCTTTTAGATCCTATATTTCTACCGCACCGTGTGGGTAGGTATTCGTTACAACGTATGGAACTGTACATTTACTTTTTAATTTACTGGGAAATAGTCTAAGTCTTGCATTAAATAACCAAACCTTATTTCCTTTGGTAAATATTTTATTTTTAAGCATTCTATCATGGAAAACTTTTGTTTACTCTTTATAAATTCTTGCGCTTTCGTAAGCTTCACTACGAATTTCTTCCAGTTCATTTAATTAGAATTTCCGATCAACACCGGCATCATGTAATTTAAAATTAGTGTTTTTGATTGCCCATAGATCTCGGTGTTCTAATTCCACTAGATAGTGGCAAAGCTTACCATAAACAAGTCTGTAAGGGGACATACCGATTGATGTTTTAAATGTGGTTCTGTATGCCCACAGAGCATCCTCTAATTTTTGTGACCACTCTTTACGATCAGGTCTGGCAGTCTTTTCAAGGATCCTCTTGATCTCTCTATTAGAGATCTCGACTTGTCCGCTGGATTGCGGATAAAAAGGCGTTGCTATTCTATGGTTAACTTCATACTGTTTAAGGAGTTTAGCAAAATGTTGATTATTAAAATGTGACCCTCCGTCACTGATGATAGCCCTTGGAATACCGTGTCGTGCTAAAATATTTCTTTTAACAAATTTACACACAACTCGGTTATCATTAGTGCGTGTAGCTTCCGCTTCCACCCATTTGGAAACATAATCTACTACAACTAAGATGTATTCATATCCAAATGATTTAGGGAAAGGTCCCATAAAATCAATGTCCCATACATCAAATATTTTGACAATTAATATCGGGGTCATAGGCATTTCATCTCGTAGGCATCCTTAAATATTGTGGGCCAGAAAAACCCACACTGTAATATGCGGTGGCTAATTTTCTTTGCGCTGAAATGGCCACCGCATGCATATGCATGGCAGTGTTTAAGAATATCCTCGTTTTCCAAGTTAGGGACACATCGCCTTATAATTTGATCTGCTCCTATTTTAATTGATCAGGCTCATCCCAAATGTATTGCCTTGTTTGAGCATAGAAATATTTTCACTGTTGTGAGTTCCAGTGCTCTGGCAATCTTCCTGTTACGAAATAATTAACTAGATTCGCAAACCAGGGAATTTTAGATACAGATAATAATTATTCATCAGGGAAGGAGTCCCTGATTTGATCAGTTGAGTTTATCGGGATTAATTGAAGCCTTGATAAATGATCGGCAACAACATTTTCTGTGCCTTTTTCATCTTTAATTTCTAGGTTAAATTCTTGCAATAGAAGGATCCACTAAATCAATCGGGGCTTGACATTCTTCTTTGCCAATAAATGTCTGAAAGCACTGTGGTCTGAGCACAAAATTAATTTTTCCCCCCAAATATATGATCTGAATTTATCTAGGGTAAACACTACGGCTAATAACTCTTTTTCCGTAGTGGAGTAATTGATCTGTGCCTCATTAAAGGTTTTACTTGCGTAGTAAATGACCACTGGCTTTTTCTCATATCTTTGTCCTAAAACAGCACCAACTGCATAATCACTTGCATCGCACATGATCTCAAAAGGTTGAGACCAATCTGGAGATTGCAGAATTGGCGCTTCAGTTAATTTTGATTTAAGCTTCTCAAATGCTTTCAGACAAGCATCATATAAATTAAACTCGACATCTTTTGAAAGAAGATTGCGTAACGGCCTTGAGATCTCACTGAAATCTTTAATGAATCGCAGATAAAAACCAGCGTGGCCCAGGAATGATCTTATATCTTTAACGTTGGTAGGGGGTGGAAGTGAGGAAATTAATTGAACTTTCGCTTTATCTACCTCCATTCCTCTCTCGGACACAATGTGACCTAGGACTACCCCTTCTTTTACCATAAAATGACTTTTCTCCTAACTTAACACTGAGTTGGTTTCAGTGCATCTCTTTAGGACTTTTTCTAAATGTCCCAGACAATCTTCGAATGTTTTTCAAATATGGAGAAATCGTCCATAAATATTTCAAGAGAACCACCCACCATACCTGAAAAGATAGCCATCATACAGCGCTGGAATGTGGCGGGTGCATTACATAGTCCAAATGGCATCCTTCGGTAAGCAAAGGTGCAACAGGGACAAGTAAATGTAGTTTTCTCTTGATCCTCAGTCCCCATTGGTATTTGATTATAACTAGAGTATCCATCGAGGAAACAGTAAAACTTCTGTCCTGCTAATTTTTCCACTATTTGATCTATAATTGGTAGCGGAAAATGATCTTTTGAAGTAGCAGCATTAAGTTTTCCGTAATCTATACAAACTCACCACCCAGTTACAGGGCGAGTAGTTATCTTCTCTCCTTCTTCAGTATTAATGACTGTAATTCCCGATTTCTTGGGTACAGTTTGGGCTGGACTTACTCACTTACTATCAGATATAGGATATATAATTCCAGCGTCCAACCATTTTAATACTTCCTTTTTAACTACCTCTCTCAAATTAGGATTCAATCTCCTTTGTGCATCCCGAGCTGGTTTAGCTTTTGGATCAGTAATGATTCGGTGCATACACAAAGTGGACTGATTCTTTTTAAATCAGTTATCGTCCACCCTACTGCTTCTTTATATTTGACTAATACTTGCGGTAGAGATTATTCTTGCTCTTCAGTCAGATCTGATGAAATTATGACAGGCAACGTGTCATTTTGACTTAGAAAAGCATATTTTAAATGAGATGGTAGCTCCTTTAATTCTAGAACAGGTGGTTGCTCTATTGAAGGTTTGGCTGACTGAGTAAATCAGTAGGTAATTTTTCAGTCCTATGGGTCCACGGTGGTTGTTTTGACTCTAATGTGGATTCCATGACTACTTCTAACTTATCACACTTAGTAGGATTCAATTTAGCTAACTCGTTTTCAGTAAAGAATAACTTAGTAGTATCTTTGGTGTTGATTAACGAACTATGTTGTTGCGCAAGTTCGTCCACCATGTCTATAAGATAACATTCTGAATCAATAGTAGAGACACTTGAAGCATTGAACACATTCAGTCTTAATTTCCTATTACCAAAGGCAATATCCACTGCTCCTGTCCAACAATTAATTTGTGCATTAATCGTGGCTAAGAAAGGTCTACCTAGGATAATAGTCGGTTGATTATCTCCTTTTAAACTTTTGGTGTCCAATACTAGGAAATCAACTGGATAGTAAAAATCTTCAACTTTTACTATGACATCTGATAAAATACCTCTTGGGCACTTGGTTGACCGATCTGCCAGCTATAAGATAATATCAGTTGTCTGTTTCCGGCTTAGATCATGTTTATCAGACAAGTTTCCAGGTAAAATATTAACACTAGCTCCAAGATCAAGCAGTGCCTTTTTAATTTGCACATTGCCTATTGTTACCGGAATCAATGGTGATCCAGGATCTTTCAGCTTAGGAGGTAGAGAACTAGAAACTACTGCACTTAACTGTTCAGTTAGATTGATCTGCTTTGGGAGCGAGACCTTATACTTTCTTTTCTGAGTGCAGAGATCTTTTAGAAATTTGGCATAAGATGGAACCTGTTGAATGGCCTTTATCAGAGGGATATTGATCTTAACTTACTTGAACAAGTCCCACAGGTCCTCTGGTTGTGGGCCTCTTTTGCCATAAGGAGAAGATTTTTGATTTTCTAAAGCAGCCGGATAAGGAGGAGGAATTGAAGTGTACTGACCCTTATCCGCCTCCCCAACTTTGGGCATTGTAAGATCTGCTTTAATTGGCTCTTGAAAAGAAACTTTCTTAGGAACCTCCTTTTTCTTTGGATCCTCTTTCTCCTCATTCACGACTTCAGTGTCGGTATCTTCATCTGCCTTTTTTTCTTTAGGCATCTTAATTTTATTGTCTACCTCTCTTCCACTCCTTAATGTGGTTATCATAGCTACTTCATTAACTTCGTTTATCTCATGTTTCTTATCTTTGTTATGATGATGAGCATGTGAAGGATTGGGAACAGTATTGCTAGGAAGCTTTCACTCCTCACGCTTAGTAAGCGATTCAGTTATCTGACCCATCTGGCGAGTTAGCATCTCGATAGTCTTAGTACTGATGGCTGCTTGCTGTTTCATAAATTCAGCAAACTCTGAGAATTGCGCAGAAGTCATATTTGTTTCCACTTGGAATTGTGGTTGATCACGATGATTTGAATTATAATATCGCTCATCCTTAGTTGCTGAAGTTGAACCATATTGATATTATCTCTTTGATGGTTCATATCTTGGTTTGGATTGATGATCAATAGGCTGATCATTCTTCCATAGAAAGTTGCGATGGTTTCTCCACCCCGGATTGTATGTTTCCGTAAATGGATTATCCATCTCTCGATGAGCTCTGAATGCGTAAACTTCATTAGCGAATTCCTCAGTGGGTTGCACTTGAGGACATGCGTCAGAATGATGCGATGGATCTCCGCATGTAACACAGTTAATTGATGCACTAGGGTTTGAAAGACCCTTCATCAATTGATCCATTTTCTTGCCTAGTTCTGAAATCTCACTTTTAACCTCACATTTCCAGGCATTATCTATGCGCATAACTTGAACTTCTATGCTATTTTCAGAACCAGCTTGCACTTTAAGACCTTTATCGAGTTGACTAAGCAACTCCCAAGCTTCGTCGTCTTCTTTACCTAAAATGTGCCTCGTGTGGCAGCTATAATCATATTACGACTCTCTTGACTCACACCATCAAAAAAATGTTTTGATAAGCATCCATTTGGGTACCTCGTGGTGTGGACAAGCTCTCAATAATTCGTTCATACGATCGAACGCTTCGTAGAATTGTTCGCCCGGATTTTGTTTAAATCCGGTGATTTCCTTTTGTTTCTCGGTTGTTTTACTAATTGGATAATATTCATCAAGGAATTCTCATTTCATTTGATCCCATGTTGTAATGCTATTGGTTGGTAAGGATAAGAACCAATTCTTCGCTTTCTCTTTTAATGAGAAAGGAAATAATCGATGTTTTAAACCATCGGTGGTTATACCTCGAACATGGTTGTCTTTAAAAATAGTTGTGAACTCAGTAGATGTTCGTAGGGTTCCTCGCTTGGCATCCCTTGAAAGATCGGAAGAATTTAGAATAACTGAGGACGAACTTCGGGTTCGTTCTCGTTTACGGGATAATGAATTGGAGACGGGACGCGCACATCACCTGGGCGGTAATGTGATTCAACTGTGCGCCTCGGTTGATCACCCATTCTAGCAGCTATGCGCTCGGGTTCTTCTTGATAACGATTTCGCGACAAAATCGGAGCGCTTTCTAAATTAGGAATATTTGAATTGGGAATTTCTAATTTAGGAACTTCTTCCTCTTGTGCGTTTAAATTCTCCGTGATTAATTGTTGATTTTGAATCCTGACAGTCTTTCAGTTCGATCTCGCTACTTTTTCGATCTCAGGTTCGAATTGTAGCGGCAATCCTTTAGCTGATCGACGTGTGTGCATACACTAAATAAAATACTACTAATAATTAAAAAGTTAATTAAACTAATTAGGGGTAAAGCCATACAATAGCAACCTACTTTTGAAAATGTATCGATATGGTACATCTACTTTTTTAATTCTCTATATAGTACGTGTACTTTAATTTTTTGTATCGATATGGTCATTCTACATAATAGAGCCCGGTTTTTACATACGAAACAGGGTTCTAATGGTCTGAAAAACAGGGGTCTATTACAAATATGGTCATATCGATATGAAAAATTGAAGTACAGGTACCATATCGATATATAAAAAAGTACACGTACCATATTGATAAATTTTCAAAAGTAGGTTACTATTGTATGACTTTACCCCAACTATTTATATTTTTGGTGGCAAAGTAGGGGACTACAATTACCTTTTTGGATTTTTATTTTTTATTTGATTTTTAATAATAATAAAATAAATACTAAAAATAACCAAAGAAAGGAACTTAAACTTAATTACTTAAAAGTAAGGCAACAGACTAACTTTAACCTTAACTAACGTTACACTCCCCGGCAACGACGCCAAAAGTCTGACAGACCGTCGTTGTGACCCGCAGATTTAGTCCTTAAATCCACTATTCAGCTTAGAGAAGTAAGGGTCGAATCCATAGGGAGTGTGGTCGTAATTAGGGTTAGGTTATTAGCCTTATAAGTTTATGAAAGCACTTAAATTGTGAATTTGTGGATTTGAATGATTTGTTTAGATTAATGATTTGCTATCGCTTTGTAACTAAAATTAATGGCAAAATAACTAACGTAATGAATAAACAAACAAGAGACGAATAACCATTCACGGAATCACCACGGCATAAGTATTACTCACTATAATTTCATGCAACAATCACATAGACATAATCAATTGCGCGACTAAATTACTCAAACATGTTGTAACCAATAAATCTCGGCATAGCGTATGCAATATTAATACTTTTCTTAATCCCTAAGCTAATGGACTTGGCACAAATAATAGTACCACGATTAACTATCTTGCTTTTACCAATCAAAACATACGATCATAATCATAGTCGAATGCTTATCATTTGCATACACATAATAGATCTCACTCAATACAAATACATCAAAGCATGAGAAATTAAAGTAGAGTAAACTTAGCCGTAAATCCTCCACAAATGTCTAATGGGATTAGTCGCTCATCGTATGCTCTTAAACAATGTAGATCTGAGTTATTGCATAGCTTGCGAATCACCGTCTTCGTTCTCGTATCGTGAATCCACTCTGGCAGGGCTTCGGCACACTTTCACACACGTCGGGACTCCTCTCCAAGATTGCCCTCGACCTCTATCTATAGAGAGGTCGAGATTAGGGTTCCACAGGCTGTAAAACGCGTTTTTGAACCACTCTAGCGCAGGCCTGCGCCCCCTCCCCCCCTCCCTGCGCCTGGATGCGGCTAGGTTTTGCTGGCATGCGCTAGAACGTATCTAGACAGATGGAATTCTTTGTGGAGCGCAACGTGGCGCAGGCCTGAGCCCCCTTCGGCTCGGTTTTCTCTGAATTTCCTCGAAATGCTTTCTTTTAATATCTTGGCCCTGAAACACAAACTTGGAGTAGTAGTATGGATTTTACGAAGTATCGGTGCTTAAAACGATCATAAAATGACTCTGAAACCATATAAATTATAGACTCATCAGAGGACTTTGGACCGGAGGGATTTCTTCGGGAGTAGGGGAGGAAGCTTGGATAGAAGATAATATTTCCTGTTGAGGCACGTGGGGTGCGAAATTTAAGAATTCGAAAGATGATGATGATTTTTGTGGAGACTCTGCTTCAGGCTTGGGAATTATCGGAGGATAGTCTTGGTCATCATCAAAGTCTGTATCAGACATTAATATAACCTCAACTTTTTCAAAAATTGGCTCATATTCCACCATTGCCGAAAGAGGCTCTAAAGGAGCTGGACCTTCAACTATAGGATAATCGTCAATCATTTCCTAAGCCTCAGAAGTCTTTTCCCCAAACCCTTGTTTTGACCCTTTTGCTTCTTGTACTGCTCCCCCTACACTTGGCATCTCGCCCTCAGACTGAACCTGTTGGCATTTTTCCCCCTCATGGGGATCAGGGTCGTCCTGATCGTGATGCTTCCTTTTTAGGGATTCAGCCTGAGGACGGCATTGAAGTTCAATAACTACAGACTCTAGGCGGTCCATCTGGCTGTTTAGCTGCTCTTGGACTTGGGGAATAAGACGTGTAAGAGTGTCCATTTTATTTGAGAGCTCTATGATTTGTGATTGGACTGAACGGGTACCTAGTGGCAGCTGAACCTCAGAGGCAACACCCTTACCCTTGATAAAATGATAACAGCACGGTATGTCGCTCCTCGGCAGCTTCCTATTGGGCGTCCAGGTCAGCCCGGGTAACAACACCAGGAGCACGAAGAGCCGCTGTTAACATCTCGAGAGATATCTAGGGATGGCCTGATGTTGATGGCATTTTTGTGTCAACACTAGGTCTTCCTTCCGTCATTTCTGACTCCACTACGGGATGCTCAGATCCAGAAGTTTGTTGAGACGCCACAAAGGCGGCTTGTTCAGGAGTGGACACCACGGAGGCGTCATGCGTTGTGTGTGGGGTGGGGTGTGAGCTGTGGACAAACGAACGGTGGTCACTGGATGCGACATGTGACCTGCTTCAACATCACCTCTCTCTAACTGAGAGGGTGATGGTGTATGTGCAAACTCCCCGTGGAATGAAATGGTTTCCCTTTGAGGGGATACCAAGTGGATGGTGAGGGTTATTTCAACCACTGGACTGGTGGTCTTTTGGTGGGTTGTCCGGCTTATGGGGCTGAGAACTCCCTCAGATGCAGCACCTTCATCTGTCAATTGGACAGAGACGATCCGTTTGGAATCAACCGCCTCTTCCGGCTCTCCTTCACCTCCCCCCCCCCCTCACATCAGACATCACCCGGTCACCTGAACCTAAAATATTTTCAACTGCCGCCTCGACTCCTTCTATCTCACTCAAACGCTCCTCGCCTTCGGACTGGTTAGGCTCAGTCAGTTCTGACCGAGCCTCATCCGGAGAGATAGCCCTGATGTACTCCCTTACCCTTTCCGTCTGAACGGTTTGATGTAGCAGCGATAATGGAATATCCATTACTGCAACATCTGTAGTTTCCGTTGGGATCTTGATTCTCTGAAGCGAGGCAGTGAAGTAGAAATCTGCCTTGGGACGTTCATGAATTTCGTCATCCTGGTCCATTGTGAATTGTATGATGAGTTGTAAGAACCTCTGGGATGGAATGTATTTGCGCCCGCGTCTGGTTCGTTTCTCGAGCACCGCTCTCTTTAACTCCTCGAAGATGAATGCCGCATAGTCATAATGTCTATCGAATGCGAAGGTGGCAAACATCGCTAGTACTTGGATGGAGGCGGAGTCATGTCCTGAATGTTTTCCTGTGAAGCATTTGTTGATGATATCGAACGGGACTCTCAAGTGGGATTGAAGGTCCTTTGTTCGGAATTCTGTTGGCTTGGGTAATTGGCCATCATATCCTAATGTGTGAATCTCTTCAAGGGTTTCAATTAGAGAAAGAATGGGGGCAAAAGCGTATTTTGTGACAGAATGGTTTTCATAGGGTAGGCGGAGAATATGTCGAATGGCTTCTTGTGTGATTTTGATGGGAACGGAGTCGATGGTAGTGGTGAAGTAGGGTTCAACATCAGACACGAATGTGAGGTGATGCCAAAACTGTTGTAGGTAGATTGAGGGTACAGATATGGCGGTGGTTAGGACGTTGAAAAGTGGGTGGCCTTTGAGGATATCAAAAGTGATATCCTCTGCTTCGTGGGAAGGGTGGAAATGTCGAGCTGCCAATTATGGGGGCAAACTCAACAAATTGGGATGCAGGTAGAAGAGATTCTTCGGGTAGTTGGGCATTATTATTTGGAAGTGGGAGAATGCGGAAGGGTGAGGATGATTTATGGATCCATGAGTCCTGTAATCATGCAGCAGTGTTAGAATATCAGACTTAAAAGATTAAAATATTGATACTAAGTCTGAGATAAGTGTGAATTTGAAACTGTCCATCCTGTTTAAAGCATTGGGTCTTTTATCAGTAGATTGTGTATTCTACTTAATAAAGTCCAAAGTCAATCGTTAAGAGACCAATGTTAGAATAGACATTTTCACTCAAACACTGATCCTAACTCTGATCAACGGTGCATAGGACATGGAATATTTTTGTGATTTTTGATTTTTGATAAAAATGGAAAAATTAAAAAAAAATCCTAAGTGTAGAACTTCGGATGAGCCAAAATTCGAATGTACAGTGGAATTCGGATGGTGCGAAATTCGGATGAACAGTTAAAATCTAATGGATGGAACTCGGATGGACTGAAATTTGGATGGACCGAATTTCGGATGAACAGTGTAACTTCGGATTGATACTTAAAAAACTTTTCAACTCAAAGTGACTGAATTCGGATGTCGATCCCAAGTTCGGAAGGTCCAAGATGGAATTCAAAATTTAAGCACAAGTAATTTTAAGATCTTAAAAGTAATTTAACTAAATTTCGGATGATCCGAAGTTCGGATGAGTTCGAAAATGGGTCCGAGATTTGTTAAATTTTGGCCGACGAAGTCCGAAAAATGGATTCGAATAGGAATCCGAGTAGGTCCGAAGTGTGATCCGAACTAGTCCGAAGTTCAACAGTTATAAAATTCCAGATTTTTCAGAATACTGTAAAAAGCAGTATTTAGCCTAAAAAATATTTCTAAATTTTTGGAATAATATTTTAAACACTTTTAGGGAATTAAAACAAACCAAAACACTTAAAAATCTATGAAGAATGGGACCAAAACCGAAACTAAAACCCTATACTTCAATGATAATAATCAGCGTTTCAATGATGAAAACAGGTAATGATTGAACAGGAACAACTCTAAATCAATACATAGTGATCAATAGATGATTATATAATGAAGAAACACGAAAAACAGAAATATGAAGATGAAAATTTTGATCAAACCGTGGGTCTTTAGGAAGAACATTAAGAACACCTTGCAGATTTTGCATCCAAATCAGTTGAAATCCACCGTGTGGCTCTGATACCAATTTTTGTAAATCGATTTCCCAGAATAAGCATGTAACAACCTAACTTTTAGCCGAACATGTAATAATGAATTTTGAGATAATAATATAATTTTGCTATATTATTTGTACTTGCAAATAATGATTAAGAATCAAAAATTTATTAAGTAAATATAATTTTAAATTATATTTATGAATTAATTGAGTAAAAATCAAGAGATGTAAAATACAAAAATTTAGTGGGATAAATACACAAATAGATGAAGTGAAGTATATAAGTCTAATTTAATGGTCATAATCACCATTTTAAGAATCTAGACTCTCTCTCTCTAATCTCTCTCTAAGCATACGTATCCATCAAAATTTCATTAAAATTCCATAGTTTGTTGCAATCAATTGAAGATTAAAGCCAAAAGAAGTTACAATCATCATCAAGAACATTCAAGGTAAATTCACTTATTTATCTAAAAATTTTAGTTTGGTTCGGTTTGGTTGAAAAACCGAAAAGATAGGATTGGAAATGTGATAAGAATGTTTGCATGTATAAAATTTTGATAGAATATGATAGAATTAAGTTAATAAATGTTAAAGAAACAAAGATTTTAGTTTAGATCATCCAAAACATTAAAGAAACCGGAATTTTGATGAAAAATGTGTTCTTGAGAAAATTATGAGTTTTTGGATGATCTTGACTAAATTAAGATGTTTTTGATCAAAGAAATTATATAAAAACACTCAAATAATGTTAATATAACCTTATATAACATTGCATGTTAATAGAAAAGTATTTTGAGAAATTTTTATGAAAAATTCGTATGAACACCTTCAAGAACATCAAGAACAATTTTCTGGAAAATTCTAAGTCTTGGGTCCGAATTCGGTAGTATCCGAATTCGGATGATGAGCACATTTCGGATGCTTACAAATTTCGGATCATAAGGTTTCGGACTCCCTAAATTCGGAGCTTAATAATTCGGATCTTCAATGATCCGAATTCAGTATTATTTCGATTATGATCCTAGATTCGGACAGATGCTCAATTCAGATGATAAAATTTCTGGTCCTAATTCGGATCCATGCTAATTCGGACCTTGCTTTTATCCTAATTCGGGTAAGATGCTAATTTCGGATCTTATGACCCTAATTCGGATCCCAAGTCATCCTCAATTCGGATGATGATCAATTCGGACCGGCCATTTCAATTCGGATTGGTCCGGATCCGGATGATCCGAATTCGGATCCCCTATCCGGATGTATCCGAAGTTGATGACCCGAAACCCAATTTTATATATTAGAATGATTTGAGAATAAATAAGTTATCAGAATCAGATGAAATTTAAGATTATAAAGATTAAAAGACAAAAGATGACTGCCTTGATAAGACAAGTTATCAGATACCAGACTCAGATAAAATACCAGAAATTATGACCAAAAGATGATGAAAACTCCATGATAATGATGATGATATTGACATGAGATTTATATGAATAATTCTGGACAGGTTCAGTTAATATCTGAACAAAGATTTAAAGACTTAAAGACTTAAAAGCGGGTCAGAGAATTGATTGACAGATTACAGATTGACAAAGATAAAATCCTAAGATAACTCAGGTGGCAGATTTTTATATCTGTTTGATAAAGACTCCGACCAGTGAGTTATAGATATTCAGATTGAACATGAATAATTCCGATTGAGATATATTGCTGCTGTTAGATTTATTGACATTCATTTATCAGCTGAATTGAGACCTGTGCACACCAAGGTTGGGTGTTGCCCAGTGGATCATGATAGCTATTTGATTATCATATCATATTGCATTTAAGATTTCTTCAGACATTGCTTATTGATTCATTGCTATCATGACTTCTAAGACATATGCTTCCATCATTGATCAGATCCTTGATAGATTGATTCAGCTTGACTAGCCCTTATGGTCTATTGTTCTAGACCCGGCTATTTCACCAGTTCTTATGAATTGGTTATGACCTCCGATGTTCCGCCATATTGACTTACTGGTAGCTAGCCCAGTATGTGGCTGATCCCCACGATTTAAGCGTGAGTGTGGCTTGAACATCATCCGATCTTATGATACTATATCTCAATCATGAGGGCTGTAGCGGCAGCCAAGACATATCACGCTAAGACTAATGACTCCGCTTGACACGCATGTTGATATTGAAAATCTATAAACTCACTAAGCATTGCTTACAGATGTTGCATTAATATTTTACAGGAAAAGCCAAAGGAAAATCACCTGCAGGACCTAGTACCTAGGTCATTCAAGATCCAAGTTTTGGAGCTTTCTTAGACCACTACTCAACAACTTTCTAGTACTGATTGGAACACAGCAAATGTGGTGGTTTTGGGTAGACTGGATGTAATGTATGATGTTATGATTAGATTAGATGTTACCCTTTTTATAATTTTACTTTGAATTATGTAACTTTAATCCTAACTTGTATGTACATGTAATTTTATTATTCCGCAATTTAATTACCCTATCTTAGTATGGTTGATATCGTATTGCATAATGTGGGACCTAGACTAGTGAGCACTGCCCCGTAAGGGGTGGTTTTCACAGGATGGTATCAGAGCACTAGTTTGAGTGAATCAAGTATTACGTAAGTATACTTGGTCTCAAACTGAAGCAATACATATAAATCAATCATTTAGGTGGTTTGAACTGAGATAGGATGTACAGACTGTTAGTATGGGAAAAAGGGTACATAGATCTAAGTCTATAAACTGATAGCTACATGCTTTTAATTTTCAGTAGAAGATGTCAGGATCAGGATCAGGTGATATTCCCTGCAACATGAACCCACAACAAATGTTTGAAATGATGCAACAACTTCTAGCCCAACACTCAGAACAACAGAACAAAATAATGCAAGAACAGTTTCAGGCCAGAGATGAGGCCGAAGCTAAAAGACGAGAAGATAAAAGAAATAAGCGAAAAGAAAAGCAAGTCCAGAATGACGAATCTGATTCTGATAAATCTAACCCAGAAACCCAAATAGCTCAGCCAAAAGGCTGCAAGTTTAAAGATTTCAAAGCTAGCGGTGCTTTGAATTTTGAAGGAATAGTTAATCCGATTCAGGCAATGGATTGGATTAGCCACACTGAAGAAATTTTCCAGATTTATGATTGCTTAGACTCCAAGAAAGTAAGTTATGCATCCGCGTTATTTGTCGGTGCTGCACGTGCCTGGTGGAAAACCTAGAGAAGCATATATGGCGAAGAAGTAATTCAGACTTTAGAATGGAACCAGTTCCTAGATATGTTTAATGCGAAGTACTGCCCGATCGACCAACAAGATAAGATGGAAGTACAACTGATGCAGCTGACTCAGGGAACGAAGACAGTCGACGAATATGAACACGAGTTTTCACGACTATGCGGTTACTCCTCATACCAAGTAGCTACCGAGGATAGAAAAATGAATAGATTTCGTGTAGGACTTAATCCAAGATACAGACATCCGATGAGCGCTATCAAATATAAGAGTTATCTGGAAATGGTAGAAGCAGCGAGACAGATCGAGTGAGGATATTTAGAATACGGCGATCAGCTTTATGCTCCGTCTACTAACCCGATGAATCCGTCTCCTCCAAAGAAACAGCGGTTTGGCAGATTCTTTAAGCCAAATAAGTCTCAGTCACAATCTCAGCAATCTCATCAACATAGTTCACCGCAGAAAGCACAAGCTTATTCCCTAACAAACGAACCACGATTCTGCAAGCGATGCAGAAAGTCACATATGGGGTTGTGCAATCCAGAAGATGTTACTTGTTTCGCGTGCAACATGATCGGTCACAGCAGTGAAGAATGTCCACAGCAGGGACGTGGATGTGCAAAGTGTGGGAAAAGAGGACATTTTATGTACCAGTGTCGTAGTGGATCGCGTTATCAGCCACAGTCATCAGCTGGAGGGTCTACAGTTAAGAGTTCTGCTGCAACGCCGACTGCAAATACTCGAGCTTTCCAAATCACAGCCGAGGAAGCAAAAGAAACACCAGACGTAGTTACCGGTATGTTCCTGCTTAACTCGATTTCGGCTCGTGTATTATTTGATTCTGGCGCAAGTCGTTCTTTCATATCAACCTCTTTTGCACGACAATTATGTAAGATTCCATCAAAGCTTTCCGTGATACTAGATATTGAGACAGCCAGTAACAATTTTGTTATGGCTGATTCTGTTTATCGAAACTGCACACTACTTGTTGATAATATCGTATTCAATCTCGACCTCATCCCGATTCCGTTAAAAGAATTTGACGTCATCATCGGCATGGATTGGCTAATGAACAACGAGGCTACAATTATCTGCAACCGGCGAGTCATCAGAATCAAGTCTTCAGACGGCCGAGTACTTGAGATCAAGGGCGAGAAGCGGAATGGTGCACATTGTTTTATATCTGTTGAAAAAGCGCATAAGTACTTATCTAAGGGTCACGAATCTTATATCTGTTATGTTTCATCTGAATCCAACTCTGAAAAGAAATCGTTGTCCGATATTCCTATCGTCTGTGAGTTCCCAGACGTATTCCATGACGATATTTCCGGAGTGCCACCGGAACGTCAAGTCGAGTTCAGTATTGACTTGGTTCCTGGTGCGGCTCCTATCGCAAAAGCTCCATACAGACTTGCACCTGCAGAAATGCAAGAAATGTCTAAGCAACTGCAAGAGCTGTTAGAGAAGGGGTTCATCCGACCGAGTTCTTCTCCATGGGGTGCACCAGTTCTATTTGTTAAAAAGAAAGACGGAACCTTCCGTATGTGCATCGACTACCGCGAGTTGAACAAAGTCACCATAAAGAATAAATATCCTTTGCCCAGGATTGATGATCTGTTTGATCAACTGCAAGGAGCCAGTTACTTCTCAAAGATAGATCTCCGTTCTGGGTATCATCAGCTGAAAGTTAGAGATGAGGATATTCCGAAGACAGCTTTCCGTACAAGATACGGCCATTACGAATTTCTTGTAATGCCGTTTGGATTAACGAATGCACCAGCAGCATTCATGGATCTCATGAATCGTGTGTGCAGACCAATGTTGGATAAATCAGTTATCGTGTTCATAGACGATATTCTGATTTACTCCAAAACGGAGGCTGATCATTCCGTTCATCTACGACAATTGCTAGAGTTACTGAGAAAAGAAAGACTCTACGCAAAGTTTTCTAAGTGCGAATTCTGGCTCAAACAGGTATAATCTCTATTATATATGTCTTGAGCTATTTCCTTAACTATTCTATGATTCGCATCAGAACTTGAATTTCTATCTTGATTATCTTATAGATTCAATTCCTTGGCCATGTCGTTTCTGGCGAAGGAATATCCGTTGATCCGTCTAAAGTCGAGGCTGTTCAGAAGTGGCAAACACCTCGTAATGCCTCAGAAATCCGAAGTTTCCTTGGATTGGCCGGTTACTATCGGCGATTCATAAAGGACTTCTCAAAGATTGTTGTGCCACTTACGATGTTAACACGAAAGAATACACCTTTCGTGTGGGCTGATAAACAGCAAGAGGCATTTGAAACTCTGAAGAAAAATCTTATTCAAGCGCCGATCCTAGCCTTGCCAGAAGGTAATGACGATTTCGTCGTTTACAGCGACGCATCTGGTACGGGTTTAGGATGTGTTCTTATGCAAAGGGGAAAAGTAATTGCCTACGCTTCAAGGCAATTAAAAGACTACAATAAAAGTGCACCAACTCATGACCTTGAGTTGGCTGCCGTTACCTTTGCACTGAAGATCTGGTGTCACTATCTATATGGGACTCGGTGTCAGCTCTACACCGATCATAAGAGTCTCAAATATCTTTTCACTCAAAAAGATCTAAATATGAAACAGCGTCGATCCTTGGAGCTTATCAAGGATTATGATTGCGAGATCTTATATCATCCCGGCAAAGCGAATGTTGTCGCGGATGCGTTGAGTAGAAAAGTATATCCAGAAAAGTGCTGCTATGCCCTAACTCCGGTTATATTCTCTTCTGATCTTATAGAAGACATCAGAGTTGCTCAAGTCGAAGCAATGAAAGAAGAAAATGTTGATTCTGAAAATCTTAAAGGGCAGCTACAATTTCTAACTCTGAACCATTTGGGACTTCATTGTCTCAAGGGAAACCGAATCTGGGTTCCTAAATATGGTTCAATCCGTAGCACTCTTCTGTCTGAAGCTCATCAGTCCAAGTTATCTATTCATCCTGGCAGCTCAAAGATGTATTTTGATCTGAAAGCTGATTACTGGTGGCCAGGAATGAAGAAAGACATCGGTAAATATGTTGAAAGCTGCAGAATATGTCAAATGGTTAAGGCAGAACATCAGAAACCCTTCGGGGATATGCAACCACTACCAGTTCCTGAGTGGAAGTGGGAGCATATAACAATGGACTTCATCACGAAGTTGCCTAAAACCAAAAGACAGCACGACTCCATCTGGGTAGTCGTTGATCGTTTAACGAAATCAGCACATTTCATTCCGATGAAAGAAACTTATTCTCTCGATAGAATGGCGCAGCTGTACATCACTGAAATTATTTCACGTCATGGTGTGCCGAAGTCTATCGTTTCTGATCGTGATAGTCGTTTTACATCAAGATTCTGGCAAGCACTACAAGATGGGATGGGTACTCGGATTTCTTTGAGTACTGCTTATCATCCAAATGCAGATGGCCAGAGTGAGCGTACTATCCTAACTCTGGAAGATATGCTTCGTGCCTGCGTTCTTGATCTAGGTGGTAACTGGGATGACCACTTGCCGTTGGTCGAATTCTCATACAACAACAGTTATCATTCTACAATCAAGATGGCTCCTTTTGAGGCTTTATACGGAAGAAAGTGCAGAACTCCTACCTGTTGGCGTGAAACAGGTGAATCGCCAATAGCAGGACCTGCCCTTCTACAGTTGACTCACGAGAAGATTCAACTTGTTAGAAGAAATATTCTTGAAGCTCAAAGCAGGCAGAAGTCATATTATGATAATCGGCACAGATCAATCAATTTTGCAGTTAACGATTGGGTGATGCTGAAAGTATCCCCAACGAAGAATGTGGTGCGGTTCATTAAAAGAAACAAGTTAGCTCCGAGATTCATTGGTCCGTTCAAGATCGTTGAAAAGATTGGGAATCAGTCTTATCGTCTTGATCTACCAGCGGACTTAGCTGGAATACATCCTGTATTCCATGTCAGTCATCTGAGAAAGAGTTTAGCCGATGAAAGAGAAGTGCAGATACCACATGTTAACCTGCAAATTGATGAGAAGCTTCGAGTGGTTGAAGAGCCAGAATGTATTCTGGACTCGAAGACTAAGAAGCTTAGAAATAAAGAGATACAGATGGTGCTCGTCCAGTGAAAACACCACAAAGGTTCGCATCAGTCTTGGGAATCGAGAGATGTTATGAAAGCTACTTATCCCAGTCTGTTCGAACGATAGCTAACTTCGGGGACGAAGTTTGTGCGTGGTGGAGCCCATTCTGTAACAACCTAACTTTTAGCCGAACATGTAATAATGAATTTTGAGATAATAATATAATTTTGCTATATTATTTGTACTTGCAAATAATGATTAAGAATGAAAAATTTATTAAGTAAATATAATTTTAAATTATATTTATGAATTAATTGAGTAAAAATCAAGAGATGTAAAATACAAAAATTTAGTGGGATAAATACACAAATAGATGAAGTGAAGTATATAAGTCTAATTTAATGGTCATAATCACCATTTTAAGAATCTAGACTCTCTCTCTCTAATCTCTCTCTAAGCATACGGATCCATCAAAATTTCATTAAAATTTCCATAGTTTGTTGCAATCAATTGAAGATTAAAGCCAAAAGAAGTTACAATCATCATCAAGAACATTCAAGGTAAATTCACTCATTTATCTAAAAATTTTAGTTTGGTTCGGTTTGGTTGAAAAACCGAAAAGATAGGATTGGAAATGTGATAAGAATGTTTGCATGTATAAAATTTTGATAGAATATGATAGAATTAAGTTAATAAATGTTAAAGAAACAAAGATTTTAGTTTAGATCATCCAAAACATTAAAGAAACCGGAATTTTGATGAAAAATGTGTTCTTGAGAAAATTATGAGTTTTTGGATGATCTTGACTAAATTAAGATGTTTTTGATCAAAGAAATTATATAAAAACACTCAAATAATGTTAATATAACCTTATATAACATTGCATGTTAATAGAAAAGTATTTTGAGAAATTTTTATGAAAAATTCGTATGAACACCTTCAAGAACATCAAGAACAATTTTCTGGAAGATTCTAAGTCTTGGGTCCGAATTCGGTAGTATCCGAATTCGGATGATGAGCACATTTCGGATGCTTACAAATTTCGGATCATAAGGTTTCGGACTCCCTAAATTCGGATCTTAATAATTCGGATCTTCAATGATCCGAATTCAGTATTATTTCGATTATGATCCTAGATTCGGACAGATGCTCAATTCAGATGATAAAATTTCTGGTCCTAATTCGGATCCATGCTAATTCGGACCTTGCTTTTATCCTAATTCGGGTAAGATGCTAATTTCGGATCTTATGACCCTAATTCGGATCCCAAGTCATCCTCAATTCGGATGATGATCAATTCGGACCGGCCATTTCAATTCGGATTGGTCCGGATCCGGATGATCCGAATTCGGATCCCCTATCCGGATGTATCCGAAGTTGATGACCCGAAACCCAATTTTATATATTAGAATGATTTGAGAATAAATAAGTTATCAGAATCAGATGAAATTTAAGATTATAAAGATTAAAAGACAAAAGATGACGGCCTTGATAAGACAAGTTATCAGATATCAGACTTAGATAAAATACCAGAAATTATGACCAAAAGATGATGAAAACTCCATGATAATGATGATGATATTGACATGAGATTTATATGAATAATTCTGGACAGGTTCAGTTAATATCTGAACAAAGATTTAAAGACTTAAAGACTTAAAAGCGGGTCAGAGAATTGATTGACAGATTACAGATTGACAAAGATAAAATCCTGAGATAACTCAGGTGGCAGATTTTTATATCTGTTTGATAAAGACCCCGACCAGTGAGTTATAGATATTCAGATTGAACATGAATAATTCCGGTTGAGATATATTGCTGCTGTTAGATTTATTGACATTCATTTATCAGCTGAATTGAGACCTGTGCACACCAAGGTTGGGTGTTGCCCAGTGGATCATGATAGCTATTTGATTATCATATCATATTGCATTTAAGATTTCTTCAGACATTGCTTATTGATTCATTTCTATCATGACTTCTAAGACATATGCTTCCATCATTGATCAGATCCTTGATAGATTGATTCAGCTTGACTAGCCCTTATGGTCTATTGTTCTAGACCCGGCTATTTCACCAGTTCTTATGAATTGGTTATGACCTCCGATGTTCCGCCATATTGACTTACTGGTAGCTAGCCCAGTATGTGGCTGATCCCCACGATTTAAGCGTGAGTGTGGCTTGAATATCATCCGATCTTATGATACTATATCTCAATCATGAGGGCTGTAGCGGCAGCCAAGACATATCACGCTAAGACTAATGACTCCGCTTGACACGCATGTTGATATTGAAAATCTATAAACTCACTAAGCATTGCTTACAGATGTTGCATTAATATTTTACAGGAAAAGCCAAAGGAAAATCACCTGCAGGACCTAGTACCTAGGTCATTCAAGATCCAAGTTTTGGAGCTTTCTTAGACCACTACTCAACAACTTTCTGGTACTGATTGGAAGACAGCAAATGTGGTGGTTTTGGGTAGACTGGATGTAATGTATGATGTTATGATTAGATTAGATGTTACCCTTTTTATAATTTTACTTTGAATTATGTAACTTTAATCCTAACTTGTATGTACATGTAATTTTATTATTTCGCAATTTAATTACCCTATCTTAGTATGGTTGATATCGTATTGCATAATGTGGGACCTAGACTAGTGAGCACTGCCCCGTAAGGGGTGGTTTTCACAAAGCAGCACTTTGTGATGATTTCACCAATATTCTAATGCAAACAGAATGATTACTCAATAAATGCAAGAATGATGATGATAGAAAAATGTCAGAGAGAATGTTTCAATATGCGACGGTTGTATATCTGTAAAAGTGAAAGTCTGTGGGAAACCCTAGGTGGGGTTTCCCTTTACATGAATTAATTCAAGTTTCCATAAATTACACTTTGGTCCCTCAACTTCTAACATAAGAATTACAAGTAAATAAAACACTAGAAATATATTACTAGGAATTAGACCAAAATAATTATTACAAAATAAAGTCACAAGATCGAAATTAAATATTTAACACAAGATGCACCTAATGCAAATGTAATGTCTATTCCTGAAGATCTTCTTAAATATTTTGATCCAGAATGTGAGAGTGCGAAATTATATAGAATAGATCATGCTCCTATAGAAACTCAGGATCCGGGTTTTCTTAACGAGGGAGAATTAAGATAGAAGGAACATCAGCAGGGGGCTGATGTTTAGGGAAATCTATCAGAGATAGAGGGAGCAGAGGAGCAAGTGAGGGGTGGTGAGAGAAGCTTTGATTCTCAAAGAACATTATCTAAACATTGCTGAAGGAGATGATGATGATGATGAGGGTCATGATGATAATGAGGGAGGTAGGGGTATGATTGAATTTTCTGAATCTGAGAGATTACCGGAAATTGATGTGGTTGAGATAGCAAGGGAGAGTGTGAGGGAGATCCTAGCCCAAACAGCCGGGAATTAGCCACATCTGCTATTGACTCCCATATGGGAGTTAGCATTGAAATAGCTAGCACCCCACTAGCGTCTACACACCCCACCAGCCACTCACCTTCTTCCCAACAGGAAGGTGTTTCAACATATCACCGGATTTTACACAAAGTCTATCCTTAAATCCTTTGGATTTTAGGGATATTGAAACCAGTACACAGCTACCCGGGTGTACATTTTCATCTCATGAACAAGTAGAAGATCCTATACATTTTAGGCCACTCGAGTCGACTTCATTTGTTGAAGTAAGTGAAGCAGAACTGAGTGTTCCTGCCAGAACAACCATAGTGTTGGACGCATCTGTTGCTCCTTCACTTGAAGTGGTTGAAAGTCCTACCAGAGCAATGTCAATGCCAACTCTGACCGTAGGCCACACAGAAGTACTTTTCACAAGTTCTATTGTTGTGTCAACTGGAAGTCTGCGTGACCCAGTGGTTAGATTATCACCCTTTGTTACTGAAGACAAGCTTAATGAAGCAATTGCTGGAGTTTCTACTCAAATGACAAATCAATTCTCAGAGACGATGGAGCAGATGTCCAATAGTCAAAAGCTGTTAAAGAGAAAGAATGTTGCTGAAGAAGTTAAACAAAGAGATCCAAAACAATCAATCGACGAGCTCTGAGATTTTGTATACGATCAGCTTGATGAAATGAGAGAACGGATGACTGGATTGGAAACTATAGTTATTACTGCTTTGGGAGATATGTCAGAGAGAATTTCTGCAGTTGAACAAACGTGTAAAGCACAAGCTTCTGCTCCTAAACGCAAACATGATGAGCATGATGATGAATCCGATGATGCTCCTCATGAGGGGGAGAAGAGGAGGAATCTTGGAGAACAAGAGACTGGCATTCTAATGATTACATATCCAGAAAAAGATAAGGAGACGGGAGGAGAAGAAGTTGGAGAAGCTGGGAGCTCTAAGGATAAACATGTTGATGCTCAGAGTGAGCTGGAATTGATTCTACATGAAGATCTTCCAGTCCCTCTAAGTATTCAATCAAGTATATATATTTTTTAAGAGTATGATGACTCAGACAATGAGGAACAAAGTCAAACTTTAATGATTCAGGAGGGTGAGAAAGAAATTGAGTTGTTTGATGATGATGATATGTTTGATCTGAATGAAATATCTTTGAGAGCTGAAAGGATAGAAGAGGAAGAAGAATTAGTAGAACAGATCTTGAAAGATGATTGACCGACACCGACGGTTGAAAAGCCTGAGGTAACGGTTACAATAAAAGAAGAGGAAGTTGAGCCGTTTCTGATAAAGAATGTGATGCCTCAAATGGTTAAAGAACTAAATGAAGCTGAGATTATGGAGGGATTTTTTTATCAATACATTTTAGTTGATGAATCTCAAAGACAACATCAGTTAAGGTTTGAAGCTCATAGGGTAGTTCAGAAAGAAATTAGTGATATACTAACACTTCTTAATGAAGATGAAATAAGGAAGAAAAAGATAAAGGTGTTGGACTTATCTGCAAAACAATCTGCTAAGTACATTAGAAAGAGAAACAAGCTTCCTTACTTAGAAGATCACCTTGAAAAGAAGATATTTTGTAAAAAGCAAGCTCCGTGCACATTTTTTAAGTTGTTTAAAGTTTTGGAGCCGAATATGCCAAATCTAGTGAATTATGCTAGTTTTCTACAAAACAAGGCTCAACCGGTACAAAAGGTGAGAAGTGAATTTAGGATAGTAGATCTGATTAAGATTGAGAAGGATCGATTCGTGACAATATTTTATCCTACATTCACAGTGACTAGAACTGATGGAAACACATACGTGTTCACCGAGGCTGATATGTTTGGTATGAATTTGATTGATATTGAAGATCTTTTTGACGAGTTATGAAGAAATAAAAGAAATGAACATTGTAGATTTGCACTTAAGACACTGTTTCACTTCATGCACACCAAACGGGTGCTCATTTCAGTGCAAGATCTACAAATTGGGGTTGAAAGAGGTATGAGGAAGATAAATATTACTGCGCCCAACCGATTCATCAAGTTCATGGAAATTTTGAAAGAGTTTCAAGTAGTTATGGTCAAGCATCCAGTTGCAATCTACAAAGACAAAGATCAAAATCAGAGGGCTATGCGGAGTATTGAGTTGAATCAGTTTTGTGCTTTACAAAAGGTGATGACGGGATTGAAAGGAAAGCTAGCCGCTGATAAGAAGAAAAAGACAAATAAAGGGTGTTCTAAGTGTTTATGACAGAATGCTGATTGTAGAGTTTATTTCAAAGATCAATTGGAGGCTATCAAACAGAAAGAGTATCTGTCGTTTGAGATGAAGCTTGGGCTATAGAACTGAAGACCGATTGTATTTCATCAAATGGGGAGAATGTTGGAATCTATTTTAGTTTATGAAAATAATTAGTCTAGGGGTTGGTTTGTAATTATTTCATAGATATTACTTTTTATATAAATAGTGATAGTCGTACTGTAAATGATACGGATCTGACATTTAATTTTGCACAGAATTAATTGCAAAGAGTGTAAGGTCTACCACTACGAGATCTATCTAGACGCGGAACCGTCAACGAGTGCGGAATCCTCGTTAACGGGTAGACGGAAACAACTCTCACCAGAAACACGGAGACTATCAGAAGCTGCACGAGCGACACACGAACGCACCTACGAACTGATTCTCTCCGAAACGACACTAACACTGATGATAAACTCGAAATCGCTTAATGCTTAATCACTCTCGAATTCTGCAAAAAGTCTGATAATATTTCGAGTCTATCCCTAATTATAGAGGCTAATTCGAGTCTGTCATGGGCCAAACTCGAATCTGGCCCAAGGCCCATTCGAGTTTGTCCTCACTGACACTCTCGAATCTGCCTAAGTGGTCACATTCAAATCTGTCTAAGGACTCATTCGAATCTAACCAGATTCGAATCCTAATCCTTAGGGATTTCGAATTTACCTTCTCACATAATTAACTAAGTATTGAAACTTATGTTTTTACCTTATGATTGATTATATCTTTGGTCTTTATGTTTGAACTTCTTGTAATACGTTACATTAAGTTCAAACACACAAACAACAATAATTATCAACCATATATAAACATATATATCTAACACTTGCTAAACAACAATGTTGGATCACTTAGACTGCTATCGTCACACAGGGTGTACCAACAGACTCCCCCTTGATGATAGCTTCTAATAATTCACACATTTGATTAAGAACTTTGATCATTATTTATTTAAACTGCTTCCAGCATACAAACGTTTTTCAATACACACTCGAACTACATTCTCATACTTTCTAGCCTCACCATCCATATGAGTATCACTTGAAATCTTATGAGCATGCAAAATTTGAAGGTCATCTCGAGAAAGGTTTACCAGGTGAAGAGGATCATAGATTCTAAGAATCACCTTTTCTTCAAATCTTCCATCACCGCTTCTCTAGTTTCACTCTCAACATACCACCAATTCAGATTTTTCATGACATTCTGTGGCATAGGCTTGAGCGGCACCTTTCTTAGACATCTTACGGGTTTGTATTGAATCTTCATCCAAGGACGCCCAGTTAGAGGATCAATTCGAGAAGGATCCTCTACTCTTTTTCCTATCCTTGGATTTAGGCGTTCAAACTTCCTTGATCTTCCCTCTTTCCTTATGATTCTGGAAATTATATCTGCGTAGGGATCATTGCCGATATTGATCAGTTCTTTCCATGCTAACGCCTTGATCTCAATCATTGGCAGTGAGTTGAATACTTTCAGAGTTCGCCTCAGGTACTGGAGCCCATCTTTTCTTTTGATTATGAATAGCTGCAGTTCTCGATCAAAGAACCAGCTTAATATGCTTCCTGACAGTTTTCCAGTCCCCGGCACCCTCATATTCTCTTTCAGCTCTAATTCCTTCTGCTCAGCCCTGAACCACAACTTTCTTTTCTCTTCATTCGTTAACTCTCTGACAGGATCTTCTGTTGATGACTCAACATTTAAAGCAGCATTCACCACTTCTATGTTAACAATATCATTTCCTTCTATCACATATGTATCAGTGATAGGATTTTGCTGAACGATGATTTCATCAGCTTCATCGTCTTCGTCAGCACACACCTCATCATCTGATCTCCAATCAACAATCTCTTCAGGGACAAATTCTCCCTCTTCTAGTTCCTCCATATCCTCTTCAAAGTCAAAACCCAAATCCATCGGGTCGTCATCGAGATCCATGAGTGCATCAATCATCTCACTTATCTCATAATCCGTAGGTTTAGACGAACTGGCCTCTCCTACTTCACCTCCTGCTTGACTTGGCTCCCCCTGAGATTGAGCATCCTGAGCAGCAGAAAAATCTACTGGCTCATTCTGTCTTTGAGAGCTGGGATCATTGCCCTGGTCATCTTCATTATCATCATCCTCCCTGCGCACTTCTTGGTCTCGGCACGATGTCTCCCCCTGAGCATGTAAATTTTTCATTAATTGCTCAACTAGGGAGCGCATCGATCTTAGCTCGGCTGCCTGATCAGCGACAAAAGTCTTTAAGTCTACGTTCTCTTCCTGAACTTTTTCCACAATCTTCTTCAGATCGGCATTCTCCTTATCAAGATTTGCATTATGAGTCTGAATCTCACCGATTGCCTTTGTTAGGCCTAAGATTTGGATATTTTGGAAGTCAACTCGAGCTTTAAGCTGCAGAAACCTTTGATTGTCGGCGTATGTGGACGAGGTTGATGGGATGGATTGATTTGGAGTTGGAATGATCGGCGATGGGATGTATGGTTCATCATGAGGTGGTGATGGTGGAATGGTGGTTTGAGGTTCCTGATGTTGAGGGATTTGAGGTTGAGGAATTTCTGGTTGTTCTGCTGAAGCTGAAGACGATCCTTGCATAAATCTATGACGCTTGGCCCGTTGCCTTGTCACTAATGGTGCAACCTCTTCTTCTTCAAAATCGGAGTCATCAGACTCTCTTGATGCTCGCCTCCTTGAAGCTTCTTCATTAATCACCACTACTCTAGATCCATAAGTTTCTATCCGAACTGTTGGTTCTGTAGATACGGACTCTGGAGCTTCAACCTCTATCTCCTCCAGATGATGACTCATTATTACCAGTCTGCTCTGGTTCATATTCGTCAACATCCCTAAGCACATCTTCTTCTCCCTCTGGAGGCTCAAGCAATTCTCCAACCAATGCTGCAGATATTTCTTCATTGGCATGAGGACCAGCTTCCCAAATTTCATGTAACGTCTGACACAACTGATCAGATTCACTTGGAATATTCGAAGGGCCTGCCTCTTGTACCTCTGGCTGTTGACTTGTAGAAGGCCTAGATGCCTGAGTCTGACTCGCAGTAGCTCTTTGTCGTCTCCTTTATGGCTGTGCACGTGGTTGTTGTTGTTGTTGCGGTGGCTGTCTAGCTTGAACTTCCACTTCTCCTGCCCAGTTGGCAGTATCTGGTGCTTCAAAATTCCTATCTAGAACTGCTCCAAACAACGGTCGCTCGACCGGAACCGCCAACCTTCCTCTGTGCGAGGAGCAATCAGGAAAAATCCTTTTATCCATTACTGCTACACTTTGGATTTCATTTTGCTGAGGCAAATTCGGCAAGAAATGCCTGATTAGCATCATTATGAACCGAGGATATAAGAGAAATTGTTGATGCTCTGGAGCCGTGATTTGATGAACGAACTCCAAGAAAAACATTTCCGAAAAGCTGAAAGGCCGATTATATACTAAGGCGATCATCCCAGATTGGATCTTCGAGACAATATAGTCAAAACCGGCTTTCTTGGCTGCAAAACAAACCATAAACACATGAGCCAAAAATCTCCATTGGCCAATAAGCCCGCTCTTCATGTAAGATGTCTTCGTAACATCTAAGCTGTAACCCATTCTCTGAAAAGCTGCCTGCCTAACACTTAAGGGAAAGTCAATAGGCCCAGACTCTTCTTCCTGAGATCCTAGCTGCAAAACTTAATCGGCAGAAAACACCAATGGTTGTCCTGCTATCCTGGTTCTCAGCACTGTCGGGGTGACAGAGCAATCCACCTGAAGATGATCATAGAATTGGTGAACATAGGGAATAACAATCTGAATGTTGTGAGACAATGCAAAAGCAATCCTAGATTCTACAAAAAAATCCATCATTTGACGAAAGCCCTGCGCCTCAGGGATATGATGGTCGGGGAGAATGACCATATTGTGCTTCGGCACAAATACTCGAACAGCCATATCTGCACAATAGATTAACTATTAGAATTAATAAAAATCAATAAACTTGCCTAAATTCAAATTTGTTTAATTTTGAACTTGATTAAGTACAAAATCTAACACAAAAGAATTTCTACAAGTTTAATAAAATTTAAATTAAATAATTCAAATAAAATAACAGATTCAAATTGACAGATTCGAAAACACCCTATTTCGAGTTTGATGACAGATTCGAATGTAATGGTCTTCTCGAGTTTACTGACAAACTCGAGAATGGTCACGAACAGATTCGAACTGTCGTCGGCCAACTCTTCAACAAAACCCATGATTTTAACCATTTTGAACTTAGAAAATCACATACATTAGTCCAACTAGGTACTAATCACAGATATATGCATTTAATTTGACTATTTATTGGTCCAAACTTTGAAATTTTGGAAAACACGACTTAGACCCATAAACCTTCAAAAATCGATGATTTTGGCTTAAATGGTGTATAAAACTACATGAATCTTGTACAACCCAGTTGTTTGTACCTAGAAGTATCAGTAGAATCGAACACTTTAGCAAGAAACTCGACAGATTGTCGTTTTTGTGGAAATCGGTAGATTCGAGGAAGTAGATTCGAGGTCGCCGGATAGATTCGAAGGAGTAGATTCGAAAACAGGTAAGAGTAATGACAATTACTGTTAACCTATTTATAATACCAACCTTCGAGTCTAAGGCCAATGTCGAATCTACTGACAGATTCGAGACTACCCTAATTCGAGTGTAAACTAAACTCGAAATTCCCAAAACACTTAGAAAATTTCGAAAATTTTGAAATAAATTCAACTTTTTCAACTTTAGTGTGTAACAAGATAAACTATGCCAAATCTTTTACCCTAAGCACAAGATTATTCACGCAGTGTTTATTTTATCCAACTATGAATGCACCCTCAGTAATTTTTGACCCTTTTCCTAAGTAAAAAAAATAGAATAAAATAGAATAAAATAAACTAAGATAAAATAAAATAAAATAAAAAAAAATAAGTAAAAATGAAATAAAATAAAAGAAAATAAAAACTAAATAAAAATAAAAATAAAATTTTAAAATTTTGACCAAAAATTTAACTTAGACTTAAGCTATACTTATTAAAATTTACAACCTAAGCTAAACCCTAAACAAAATATTTTTGATGAGTATAGTCAAAAAAAGGTTCAATCAGATAGCGATGTCAGAGACTCACTTTCAGTACTTAAACTTTCACACTTAGGAATTTTTGATTCCTTTGATTGTTTGTCGTGAAATACTCATTTAGCCGATTGTTGGTATTTACCCCTTTAAACATTCTACATTTCGGAATATCCCTTGGCATTTTTATTTATCATGAAATTATCTTACGTGACCCAGACATAGACATACTTTTATGATCAAGGCATACAGACAAAGATTCTAACTTGTTGGTATTTGCAAACTTTCTTTAAAAGACAAACATCGGACACAGGTCTGTATTTTCATACAACAAAGTGTCTTAGTTTGACTTAAGGTTTATTCTTAAAGTTAGCAAGACAGCGGTGACAGGTCTGTACCGACGTACAACAAAGCGACGTATCTTGCTAACCTGAATCTAAACAGAGGCAACAGGTCTGTACTTACGTACAACAGAGTTACATGTTTTCGACTCTCAATTTTGTATGATTTTTCTATTCTTTCCATTTTAAGATGTATTTGATGTTGCTATACATCCCCAGAAAGTTTGCATACCTCATTTAGACTCAAAGTTTGTATGTCTTGTACAAAAAAATTAAGACCGATTGGTCTTACATCTAAGTTAGTGACACGTTTGACTTTTTCTTGAATATTTTATTAGCCTTGAGACTCCCTATATGTATTACGCCTACCAACACATCAAACTATAATAAAGTATAACACTTAGAATTTTAGATGCATTATGTGTGAAAGCCTAAACACTTAGAGTTTGTAACGACTGTGCTAATTTTCGTCACTTTGAACCTATGCTTCTAAGACTTAACTCCTTTTTCTGATATTCTCTTTTTTTGTATTTTTATGATATTCTCTTTTTTTTTCTTTTTTTTTTCATAAGAAAAAGCAATAAAATGAGATAACCTACTAACTTACTAAAAATAGAAACTTACTAAAAATAGAAACTATCCTAAATTAGCAGACTTATTATAAAAAGAAAGAAATACTACAGCTATAAAAGGAAATAAACTACTACCAAGGCCAAATTACTCTGGGTTGCGCATTCCATTTAGTTGAATTAAATATTCAAACCGTGACTTATCAAATGCTTTGGTAAATAAATCAGCATTATTATCTTCTGTTGCCACTTTTACCAATTTGATTAAGTTCTTTTCAGCACAATCACGAATAAAATGATGCATGATGTCTATGTGCTTTGTTTTACTGTGTTTAACTGGATTGTTAGTTATAGCAATTGTAGATTGATTGTCTATCCTAATTGGAGTTTGAATGTAAGCCAAACCGTAATCCCGCAATTGTTGTTGTATCCACAGAACCTGTGAGCAGCAACTACCAGCAGCAACATACTCGGCCTCGCACGTTGACACGGCTACCGACGTCTGTTTCTTGCATTGCCAGGATACCAGTCTCCCTCCTAGGAATTGACAACCTCCAGTTGTTGATTTGCGCGTCAAGCTGCATCCTCCGTAGTCAGAATCCGTGAATGCTTCCAACTCTAGATCTCCCTCCGCGTGATACCAAAGTCCCAGCTTCAGTTTCGACTTGAGGTATCGTAGAATCCGCTTCACAGCTTTCATATGCATCTCCTTCGGATTCGCTTGAAACCTGGCACAAATACACACAGCAAACATAATGTCAGGTCTTGAAGCAGTTAAATACATAAGTGATCCAATCATGGCCCGATATAACGTCGGATCCACATCGGTATCACTTTCAGTACCCTGTCCGAGATTGTGATTCACTTGAATCGGCGTGCTGAAATGGGCAGTCAATTTTGTTCCCTCCATCCCGAAGCGTTCTAATATGTCATAGACATACTTCGTCTGATGGATAAACATACCATCCTTCTTCTGGTCAACTTGTAACCCCAAAAAGAAATTTAACTCTCCCATAGCATTCATCTCGAATTTCGACTTCATCACCTTCTCGAAATCTTTGCACATTTGTTCGTCTGATGAACCAAAAATGATATCATCTACGTACACTTGTACCAAGATAAAATGTTCTCCCTTCCTCTTAACGAACAGCGTACTATCTATCCTACCCCTTTCAAACCCGTTTTCTAATAAATGGTTGGATAGAGTCTCGTACCACGCCCTTGGTGCTTGATGCAATCCATATAGAGCCTTATCTAAGCGATATACTCTATCAGGATATTTTGGATCTGTAAATCCGGGCGGCTGTTCTACATACACCAGCTCCTTCACTTTCCCATATAGGAAAGCACTCTTAACATCTAGTTGATATACCTTAAAGCCCTTGAAGGAGGCAAACGCTAGAAACAACCTAATGGCTTCCAGCCTTGCTACTGGTGCAAACACCTCATTGTAATCGATTCCCTCCTCTTGGTTGAAACCCTTTACAACTAGCCTAGCCTTGTTGCGAGTGACTATACCCCGATCGTCTCTTTTGCACTTAAAAACCCATTTGGTTCCTATGGCAACTTCCCCTCGAGGTAATGGGACTAACTCCCACACTTCTAGTTTCCTAAACTGCGAAAGTTCTTCCTGCATAGCTTCAACCCAGGAGTTATCCTTAAGTGCCATTTGCACATTCTTAGGCTCTACTTGCGATATGAAACAAGAATAGAGACAGGTATGATATGCCTCGGAGTCGTTTATCATCGACAACAACACAATGTTGTTATTCACACTACTCCTAGTCTTCACACCCTCGCTAGGATTTCCTATGATGCTTTCTATAGGATGGTTCTTGTTAATCCTAGAGGTCTCTATCTCGTCAACTCTCAGATTATCTCCTAAGTTAGATCCTATTTCACCTAATGGGGGAACAGCCTCAGTTTCTACATTTTCCTCCTCATGGACATTTTCCTCAAAGTTGGAACTTGTTGCTTGGGTCTGATTCTCAGTGGTAGGTGCTTCTGGATCAGCAACTTCTGGAGATCCATCTACAGTCGCAGTAGGCTCGGATGTGGATTGAAATGTTGTCCTCGGAAAGGTATGACCTTCGTCATTCAGATGTAACGTCGCCATGTCCTTTTCGATTGTACCTGCATTTTCATCCAAAGGAATGTTAAATGACTCAAATAATTTATCATAGTCAAATATCCATTCCGGACCTGTTTGGGGTTCATGTATATAACTTGTGACTTCAATGTTATACACAATTTCGACTGTACCATTTGTTTTATTAAAAACCCGTTTGTTTGGTGAGTTCGGCACATAACCTAGGAAGTATCCTTCGTCAGCCTTTTCACCAAACTTAGGTTGATGTTTTGTTCGCAAAAGAGTGCATGGTACCCCAAACGGTTCGAAGCCAGTTAATTAGGTGGCCGTTTATTCAAAATTTCATAACATTGTTCAAAGATTTGACAGTTAGGACCCGGTTTAAAATGTGACATGCGGTATTCACTGCCTCCCCCCAAAACATGGTAGGAAGCTTTGAATCCGACAACATAGTCCTAGCTGCCTCAATCAGTGTCCTGTTTTTACGTTCAGCCACCCCATTTTGTTGAGGCTCATATGGTGCACTGAATTGATGCACTATGCCCTTTGATAGGCAATATACACCAATTACAGTATTTTTGAACTCAGTTCCATTATCACTACGTATCCTTTTAACCCTTGTTCCGTAGGAATTCTCCACTTGGTCTAAGAACCTGATGAGCTTGGAAGCCGTCTCGTCCTTTGTACCTAAAAAGAAAACCCAAGAAAATCGTGAGTAATCATCAGTGATAACTAAACAGTACCAACTACCTCCTATACTCCTATTGTTGATAGGTCCAAAAAGATCCATGTGCAACAAATCGAATGTAGATGTTATGGAGTTCTGCGTCTTGGACTTGTGTGTCTTCTTATGTTGTTTGCCCTTCTTGCATGGTAGACACTTGTCCTCGAACTGAAAGCTCTTCATAGGCACACCTTGCACCAGTCCATTTTTCGTTATGTAGTTCATTTTTCTTAGGTGCAAGTGAGTCATGCGTCTGTGCCACAATACTGATTCCGTCTCCGAAGCTTTGGATAATAAACAAATTGGCCCCATCGAAGTCTCCGGCTTGTTCATATCAAGCATGTACAAGTCATTCTTCCTTGGTGCCCGCATCAATACCCATTCTTCAGGAATCTTGAATCCCGGTTTTAGCACTAACGCTTCAGTGTCAGTGAACAACACTGAATTCTTCTTGTCACAGATTTGAGATACACTAATGAGATTGTGAACCAGTTTATCAACATGATAAACTTGATCTAACTTGATCGTCCCATTAGTGACCACTCCGGTACCCGTGATGTTTCCTCCTTTGTTACCCGCGAATGATACAAATCCCCGATTCCCACCCTTGAAGTCTGTAAGTAGACTTCTTTCCCCTGTCATGTGCCTGGAGCATCCACTGTCGACGAACCACTTGTTGTTTGGACCTGTGGTAATCTCCTGCACATGAAAGAAATAGGTTAGATATCACGGGGAACCCAAGCCATAACTGACTTGGTTATACCATTCTCGTCCACATACTTAAACTCTTTCAAATACCCATCTCGCCTTTTAGGTGACTTGGGTCGTTGAACAGGAGTTTGTTGTGGTGCCGAGTGATGTAAATTCACTCTTTGCCTTTGAGTAGGCATTTGTTGTGGAGCTCTAGAATAATTCCGATTATATTGCATTTCAGATTGTGATCCCTGAGCTCTAACTGGTGCGTAATGTCTAACAGGAGTATGAGACCTAACTGGAGTGTGTGCCCTGCTAGGTGTTGTGCTCCTATAGACTTGTTGAGGTGCTGACCTAGATTGATTAATGACACGATTTGGTGAATTTGTCCTAACCACTTCCTTTGGTCCAACCTTTACCGGTGTTTGTTTCACAACTTGTTTTGGTGCGGCCTGCACAGTTTTCTCGGTACTCTGAGAACTACTAGTGCTCGCCACATTTGTTGAGGGCTTAGCATGTGTTGGGTTCACTGTCTTAGGTGTAACTTCGGCTTTCCTAAGCGGACAGTGAGAAGCAACATGCCCCTTTTCATGACATCTGAAGCAGGACATCTTATCTATGGACTTCTTGTGTGTGCCCTTAGACTTAGGTGTCTCACTAGTGTCTTGGTCCTTTTGTACATCTATTGCGACTGGCTCATCGTCCTGATCATTAAAATCAATTTTATGTTTTCCTGCAGGTGTTTCACTGGAGGAAGACACAAATTTGACTTTCTTAACCTTGACAGTTGTGTCAGCCACCTTAGGTGTATTTTCTACTACAGGCTCAGATATAGGTGCAGGTATGTCCTCTAAGTCTACTGATTTGTCAATTTTCTCCTGAGGTTGAGGCACGTAGTTTGCATTAAAAGGTGGAGGAATTTCATGAAATCCTAGACCTACGGGCTTTTTAGATTGACGTTGAGCATCTAAAACTTTCCCTAGGTTCAGGCTTGAATTCCTAAACTTCTCTAGCTTACTATTGGCCTCAGCTACCTTTACCTTTGTTTCAGCTAGCTCTATGTCTTTGTCCTTAAGATTTTTGGTCAAGGCCTCTACATGCTCATACATAAGCTCTAACCTAACACACTGCTCACTCAGTTTGTCTTTCAGAACTATTACGTCTTGAGCATCAGCCTTAAGTTTTTCCTTAAGATCTTGCTTAATGTCGTTTAGGCTAGCATTATCAGCCTTTAAAGACTCATTTTGAGTAGTTATGTTTTTATGTGATTCTAAGACTAGATTCAACCTATCATTAGAAGTAACACATAGCAAGCATAATTCATGAAAAAGAGAGTAAGTCAGACTAACCTTTGTGTGGTCGGATTCCACGTTGGCCATTTGAGCGGCAAACTCCAGAAGCGTCTGATCATTCGTCTTTTCCACCCACATCGGACTGCTGTCCCTTGTGGTCTGCTCTTCCCCTTCACATCCATTCTCCGTGACTTCAGCCATAAAAGCCCGAGCATTTGATTCCGGATGTGAACTCCAGTCATAGGTACCATCCAGCTGTCTGTCTGATGTGACATTTGATAGAAGACCAGCTAGATTGGCTTGACCGGCAGATGAACTCGGAAGGTATCGTTGTTGAGACTGATTCTGAAACTATCCCTGATGCTGACTCTGCCCTTGGTACGTATCTACCTTCGGTCTCTGACATTCTCTAGCGAAGTGTCCCAGACCTTGACAGTTGTAGCACTTGACCTTGAACTTATCAAATCCAATTCCCTTATTGTTCATCGTCAGATTCCTCCCAGTTCGTTTGATGAATCTTTTAACCCGTTGGGTTACCATGGCCAGTTGCCATTTAAGGTCCATCTCCTCAAGATCGTCAGGGTCGACCTGATCATAGATTTCATCCCAGAGAGCAGGATCATTAATTTTCCCTTGAACGCAGTTCCCGTATGCGGCGACAAATGAAGCAAGCAAGTTCAAATGTTCTACAGCTGATTTAGCGCTCATGGGCATCTTAGAATAGCTCTGAGATGTCGTCGCCTGTGCTGCTTGAGGTTGCTGTTCTTCTGATCTTCCCAACCCTAAGAACGCTCTGTTCAGTGTGTCATCAGACTCTGCTGGTGACGACGTTTCTCCGGTGAAAAACGCTGTAGCAGTCTTCAGATCGGCGGTCGCTGAAGGTTTTGTTGATTTTCCAAAATACATCGCTGGATTCTGGACTTGTTCGTAATCAGTTTCGGCCTTCAGTAGCTCGAAATGATAAGCTCGCAAGGTTCCCACAATATCCTCCAGAGATTGGGTATAATACTTATCCTCATTAAGCTTTATCATTGCCACATACATAGCCCATTTGGCTGGTAAGGCATCAAGAAGCTTTTTGTTCTTGTCGGTGTCAGTATACTCAATCCCGTGACTTTCAAGTTCCGTCAACAGATGATAGAACCGGGTGATGGTATCATCCAGCTATTGATCCTTTAACGCCTTGAAAATCGCAAACTGTTGTTTCAATAATTCCATGCGCTTCCTTCGTACCCTTGGATTACCCTCACACCTTTTCTCCAGTGACTCCCAAAGTTCTTTAGAAGTCTTTTGAGTCTGAAATGTGTGCAGAATATCATGAGGCAACGCCATTCGAATTATTGAGAAAGCTCTGTTCTCAGCTTCATAGAGTTTCTTATCATCTTCCTTCATCATCTGATATGATAGAACTCTCTGACGGCCTTCAACTTCAGAAATTGGTGGAATGTATCCTTCGTCAATACATACCCACATGCGCATGTCATTGAAACGCACAAAATCGGCAAACCGATCTTTCCACCAATAGTAATCCTCGAGTTTCATCAGCTTAGGCGGAGTGTTTGCCTTCCCGACCTCGTGGTCCATTTCCAGAAATTTTGAAGGTTTGACATCGTTTCAAAAGGAATTGAATTGAAACTTAATTAATTTAATTCGAAACTGACTTAAGCTAACTCTTTCGAATCTAGGTAGATTCGAATATAATTTAGATTAAACCTTTTGGGAATAAATTCGATTAAGTGTTGAAATTCAATTAAATTCGAAATTATGACAAATTCGAAAAGTCCCTAAACTCGAAGATTAAGGCACACTCGAACACTTCAGTAGATTCGAAGCCCTATTCGAAACTAGACTAAACTCGAAGCAAACTCGAATGTAAGTAGACTCGAGACCCCTATCGAATGTAGCACAAACTCGAATTAGACTCGAAACAGTGTTTATCAAACTCGAGAGGAGCGGATTTGGTTAGACTCGAGACTAAGAATAACCCTAATTACTCCTAACAGATTCGAGCGCCGCAAACTCGAAAAACGGCTAACACTTCGATTTCTTTACGTTTTGCAGATTAAATCAATATTTTTACAACGAAAAATATTGATTTCGATCAAAAACGTGAAAAAATACGAAGTATTTCCCGGATGACAATTTGCTAAACTCGAAACACACGAAAAACACGAATATGAGAGAAAAACCGTCCAATAGCGTCAAGAAACCTAGAATGTATCTAGATGAACACGAAGAACACCAAGAACACCCCTTAGGCTCTGATACCACTTGTAAGGTCTACCACTACGAGATCTATCTAGACGCGGAACCGTCAACGAGTGCGGAATCCTCGTTAACGGGTAGACGGAAACAACTCTCACCAGAAACACGGAGACTATCAGAAGCTGCACGAGCGACACACGAACGCACCTACGAACTGATTCTCTCCGAAACGACACTATCACTGATGATAAACTCGAAATCGCTTAATGCTTAATCACTCTCGAATTCTGCAAAAAGTCCGATAATATTTCGAGTCTATCCCTAATTATAGAGTCTAATTCGAGTCTGTCATGGGCCAAACTCGAATCTGGCCCAAGGCCCATTCGAGTTTGTCCTCACTGACACTCTCGAATCTGCCTAAGTGGTCACATTCGAATCTGTCTAAGGACTCATTCGAATCTAACCAGATTCGAATCCTAATCCTTAGGGATTTCGAATTTACCTTCTCACATAATTAACTAAGTATTGAAACTTATGTTTTTACCTTATGATTGATTATATCTTTGGTCTTTATGTTTGAACTTCTTGTAATACGTTACATTAAGTTCAAACACACAAACAATAATAATTATCAACCATATATAAACATATATATCTAACACTTGCTAAACCACAATGTTGGATCACTTAGACTGCTATCGTCACACAGGGTGTACCAACAAAGAGATTAGGGCTATAGTGTACGATTTTGTTCATCATTCTGTAATTCCATTTATGCAAAGAAATCATTCGGTTAGTGTTCTATAATTCTTAATTGTTCGATATTGTATTTGTGATTGATTAAACTGAACTCACATATTTACATTTGGATTGGTTTGTAATAATATTATGATAGTTGAATGGTTTAAGATAATCTTCTTAAACTTTTCGGTGGATACAATAAAAAAGGTGGAGAGAGAAAGAAAATTATTTTTTCTTCTAAAAATACACTTTTTCCGACGGCTGTAAAAGGTTCCTAAGTTCTCACCATCTTTGAGATTTTTAAAAGAACTTCTCCATATATATATATATATATATATATATATATATATATATATATATATATATATAATATGGTTCGTGTGAGTACCTAAAAAATGCAGATATCGTGAGTACCTGTGAACACACGGGTTTCGGATGTGAACTTGCTCCAAAAAAAAGTTTTTTTTTTTTGAACTTTTTTCATATTCATTTAGATACAAATAAAATAAGGCTACGTGTAAAAAATTATATACACACTTTCTAGCATTTATAAAATTAATGTGAACGTGAAAAAATTCATGTGAACATGCTTAGTTGTGTACAGTTCATGTGAACACACACGTTTCACATAGTTCTAGTGTGTGTTTATGTGTGATTTTTTTGCAAGTAGTCTTGTATTATTAATTTAAACATGATTATGCAAAAAAAAAATTCAAAAAAATGGTTTTAAGCGAGGTACTTCCGGTACTCCGCAAAATTAGTGGTACTCATATATATATATATATATATATATATATATATATATATATATATATATATATATATATATATATATATATATATATAGGGTTGGGATCATTGCAGAACCTTAATTTAGTGCAGAACTATAGAATCAATCTAAACCATTGGATTATAATATAACACTAGGAATAATATGGTAATTATGCAATTAACATTGAATTAACGCTAGCACACCAAGTTTGACTGCCTACTTTGATCATTTTTAACTCTTTTAATATCAAATGTACATGCAGTGTTGCATGTATGATATATAGTATTACTTCGACGTTGAATATGTGATATAAACTGTAATTCGACATTGAATGATCTCGATTTAATATACTGAATGGTCGTCTGGGTAAAAAAAATTTACAAAAAATAAACACGTAAATTTTTTTTTGAAAAAAAAATATATCATGACCGTTCTCGTTAAATCCACCAACTTTGACTACTGATTTTGATCATTATTTTGACTCTTTTAATATTGAATGTATATGAAGTGTTGCATATACAAATATAATATTACTTCGATGTTGGATGTGTGATATAGACTGTAATTCGACATTGAATGATCTTGATATAATATGTTGAATGGTCGTTTGGGAAATTTTTTTATATGAAAAATAAACACGTAATATTTTTAAAAAAAATATATATCATGACCGGTCTCGTTAAATTAAAGGTGGTTCATCAAGTTTGACTAATAATTTTGATCATTATTTTGGCTCTTTTGATATTGAATGTATATGCAGTGTTGCATATATGTTATATAATATTACTTCGACGTTGAATATACGATATAAATTGTTAATTCAATATTAAACGATCTCGCCATGCTATATTGCATCAGAGTCTGGGTAAAATATTTTTTACGAAAAATTAACACGTAAAATTTTTTCGAAAAAATATATCATGACTTTGAGATTCCAGAAAAGTCTACGAATAAGTAAGTGAAGGCTTGCTATAATAAGGCAATCCATGGGCATGGAACCCCGAAATAGCCAATCTCTTATTGGGTTCATGCACCGACTGCAGGACCCTCGGCATCTATTGGTCTCGTTTTAAAGTGTATAAAATTCTCGTTTTTATGTTATAATTTTTTAGATCTAAAAACTAATCATATTAATGTAATTTTATTTTAAAGAAAAAAGATATATATTTTGCTAATGTCAATATTTTTGTTATTCCATTCTTTTCCTTTTTTACCATTGACTATATTAAAATATCACTAATACCAAATTTTTTTCACTAATTCCAAACTTGATTCTTTTAATCAAGACCGCTAGATTAAATCTATGGACGATATTGTATCTACAGTTCTACACTAAATTTAGATTCTGTAATGATCCCATCTATATATATATATATATAGTAAATTACAAAAGTGGTCCCTGCGCTTTAGTCAAAGTTATGGATTTGGTCCTTGGTTTTTAAAAATGGCATAAATGGTCAGTAAAAACACTATTTACTTGCAAAAATAGTCCCTCTTTCTCTTAACTTTTTTTAAATGACGGTTTTGCCCTTTATTAATAACAAGTTTGGTCCCTCGTTTATGTAAATTATTTTCAGTGATAGTCCTTGTCATAATTTTTTACTTTTTACTTAATTATGAAAAGTTAACTTAATAAGTTAATTATTATTATTTATATATTTTTATTTTTAAAAATATTTATTTATTTTATTATTAATATTATCCTTATTTCTATATTTAACTTTATTTGATTTTTGTCTCTTTTATACATCCAAATTATTTATTAAAATTTTACTTATCTTACGTTTTATTTGTAAAAATATATATGCGTTTTTATCTTTTATACGTTTGAATCTAACTATTTATTATGTTAATATTATTTTACTTAATTATAATTTTTATAAAAAAAAATATAAACTTAGGGACAGTCTAATATAATTATTTTGTTATATATTGTGGCGCTCATGCTATCGTTTTATTCTAACAATTTTGGGGTTTTATTCATTTTGATTTAAATATTTTTTAATTGTAACACATTTTACTGCTTTATTCTGACTATTTTGTTACACCAATATATTTTGCTTTTTGTTATTTCAAAATCAACAATCAAATATGCACGATACAATATGAACACAATCAGAATTAAAATCAACAGAATGATTTCATTACAAGATGAGAAGAATGATTACAATCACTTGCGGTTTTTCTCTCTCATTTTGACTTTGCTTGCACAGACATCAATAAAAACTTTCTAATATGTACATACAAAAGTTATAACTGCCTACTATCTATACATTTACAAGTATGAGAAATTTACAATAAGCCTCCTGAACATTTACATTCAATTAAAACTGTTTTCATCTCTCTCTTTGTGTGTCTGTGTGTGTGTGTGTGTGTGTGTATATATATATATATATATATATATATATATATATATATATATATATATATATATATATGTTCCTAACACTTTTTATTATGATTATTTTATTACATTAATATGTTTTGATTTAATTACAAAATATACAAACGAAAATGTACCTAACAAAGTATACAATTCAAAACGTGTATATTTCGTTAAATTAAAACATATAAATATTTTTGTTAAGTTTATATGGTTTATATATTTCACTTAAAACTACAATTAATTCAAAATATATTAACGTTATAAAATATTTATGATATAAAACGAATAACACGTCAAGTTTATATTTTATATTTTTGAAAATAATAATTAAGTCGAAACGTATTAACGTAACAAAATATTTACATAAAAAAAATAAAATGTTAGGTTTTTATATTTTTATTAGAAATTATAATTAAAAATCGAAATGTAATAAGTAACGAATACTTAAACAAACGAATAAAACACTAAATTTATATCGAAACGTATTAATATAACTCAATATTGAAATAAAATGGAATAAATACCAACTACGAATCCAAACATATTAAAAAAAGATAATTAAATCAAAATTAATATAACCCTTAGTTTATATACTTTCTTAAAAAGCATAACTAAATCAAAGTATCTTAACGTATTGAAACAATTAGATAAAAATATATAAAAGATAAAAATGTATAACTATTTAACAAATGAAATATAAGACCAATAATTGTTTAATTTAAATTGAATATAAACAAAACGTAAAATAAATAAATTAAATATTCTAATGGGATAATCTTAAATAAATAAGAATAAATATATTATAAAAATTAAAAATGTATAAATAATAATGATAATTTTTAATTAATATTTAAAATTGAAACAACACTAAAAGTTTATGAAAAGGACTAAAACTGAAAATAAATTACATAGTTGAGGGACCAAAATTGTTATTGACAAAAGGGCAAAACCGTCATTTAAAAAAGGTTTAAGAGAAAGAGGGACCATTTTTGCAAGCAAATAGTGTTCTGAGAGACCATTTATGCAATTTTTAAAGACCATGGACCAAATTCATAATTTCGATCAAACCACAGGGACCATTTATGTAATTTACTCATATATATAGGGAGTGGATCAAATGAGCACCGTTCTTAAAATGAAGACGGTAAGAACCAATAAAAATAATACACGTCCATTATAATCGATATCATCAAGGGTATTTTAGACATTTATAAATTTAAATTAAATTATAAAATAAAAAAAGAAATAATTCATTCTCTCCAATTTAAATAATTAGATCCTTAAATCTCTCTCTTTCTAACATAATTATTCACATTCCAAAACAAAATCTTTCTCTCTCTCTCTCTCCTCTCTCCCATGGTGCCACACACACCACCATCTTCTCTGGCGGTCTTCCACCCCTTACACTCTTTCGTGATCACCGCCGTTGTGATATCACCAACGTCAATGACGTGAACCCGACACCACAACCCCGCACCAACGTCAACGACGTGAACTGGCGTTGTGAATCGTTTGCTTGAACCGTGAACCGACGCTTGCATCCTTCCCTCCTCCTTTTCTTGAACCGTTAATCGCCGCTCGTCTCCTCCTCACTTTTTGAATTGTAGGTGTTATGAATCACGGTGGGCCATTGAACTTATTCACAATAAGTGATGTCGTTGAAATCGGTGTTGTCAACCATACGTTGTGTCGTCGAAATCGGTGGTGTCATAAATCACGATGACATTGTGAATCATTGTAAGTGTTGTGAATCACAATGATGCCAAAGATTTCGGTGTTGCTAGATTCACATTAAAAAACCAATAGAATTAATGTGAAATATATGGTACACAGCCCAAAATGTCTTTTTATTAGATTCCACCTCATATAATATTCAATTTAATTACAATTATGTCGCATTGCTTATTATTGGTTGATTCACAAAATAAAGTAATTGTATTGGTTCTTACCGTCCTCATTTTAAGCACGGTCCTCATTTTATCCTCACCACACACACACACACACACACACACACACACACATATATATATATATATATATATATATATATATATATATATATATATATATATATATATATGTGTGTGTGTGTGTGTGTGTGTGTATATATATATATGTAATCAGGTTGATCAGCGTACCCATGAGATTCCAACGTATCCAGTGTACCCTAATGTGAATGATCATTTACATATATATTTTTTTAACAGATATGTATAAGACAACATTACAAGACTTATTTTCAAAATGAGCAACATCATAAATCTTGTGAATTGTAAAAAAAAAAAGCCATGTGAATGGTGTGAATGATCATTCACTTGGATAACCATTTACATAAATATGCATTGAACATTCACATAATTTTTAAGGACACATAAAATATGAATGTACATGAAATTTATATATCATGCGTGTAAGTTTAATTTAAACATGATTATGAGAAAAAAAAATTTTAAAAAGTTTTGTAATGTTGGTACCTTCGGGTGCACTTGATTTGGGATGTACTTTTTTGAACCTAACTTCTCTCTCTATATACATACATACATACATACATACATACATACATACATACATACATACATACATACATACATACATACATACATACATACATATATATATATATATATATATATATATATATATATATATATATATATATATATATATATAAAATATGTTTTTAAATAAAAAAATGCGTAGTGATTGAAGGAGAAATACATTTAATTTGAATTGTTGACATAATTAAGTATGCAACATCTACATTTTCATATTAGTCTAGATCTATTACAAATTAAAAACCTAATACAGTAACTAATCGTGCATTTTTACACAAAGGAAAAAAAAAAATACATCTTAAATTATTTTTTTTTTTCATTTTTACCTTATCAATACTAATCGTGCATTTGTAATATTAATTTAGTCACCTTAATTATATATCAATCAAAGAAGATATATATATATATATATATATATATATATATATATATAGGGATGAGATCCATTGTGAACAAGTTATTCGTTGTGAACGTTGTGAACAAATAAAAAAAATACATATAATCATTCATATATATCAACAAGTGTTTGTAATATGATTCATATGATTCAAAAGGTTCATAGAAGTGTCTATTTAAGATTCATAACATTCAAAAGGTTCATAGTACGTAGTTTTTATAAGAAGATGCACAAGATGCATAAGATTCAACAAGATTCATGAGATTCGACAAATTAATTGGATTCAATAAAATCCATAGGATCCAATAAGATTAATGAGTTAATCGAAAACCAATCGTAGTCCATGGATTAGATGAATATGCATTTTTAGATTAACGCATCATGATTCATTTAAAAGAAAACGCACAAGGGTATTTTCGGTACATAGTATTTTAAATTTGAAATTTTATTATGTTTATATATAAATTTAAATATTTCATAATTAATACACAATTCTAAATTTAAAAACGATGTACATTATTTTATTAAAAAAACATCAATATACGCTTCATTAAATCTTCTTTATCATCTTCGAGTTTAACATTAAATTATAAACGATGATGCACTTGTCACTCCAGAAAAGCAACGATTAACTCCATTAAAATGATGATTATGTACTCCACGAAAAGATGATGCAATGTCTTCAAATCTTCTTCTTCATTTTCGATATTAACTCATGTAAACCAAAATCGCTACTCCATTACTTTAAAATCACGATGCACTCCTTCAAATATCAATCCTATCCAAATCAAAATCACTACTGCATCATCAATCACTATTATGTAAAACAAAATCTCAAATGCATCATTAATATCATTGTTATATAAAAAGATGCATCAGATTCATTTTTCATATTAAATTGATAATAGACTTACATATGCATCGTCAATATCACTTCTATTCAAAATATAATCACTGTTGTATCCCCAATATAATGTGATTCACACTGTTGCATCATCAATATACACCATTTTTTTATTGAAATACTTTGAATAAATCAAAATCATTATATTGAAAATCGAGACCTTCGTGTAAACACTCTTACATGATGGTTGTGATGGAGGCCGGACGATGGTGAAGGCCGGGAAACCTCTATGCGGTGGAGCTCTGACGGTGGCGGCGGTTGGAAAGGGAAGCCGAACGGCGGCGGAGGCCAAAAAAGGAAGCCGAACGGTGCCGGAGGTCATAGAAAAAGATGATCGAAGATGGAGTTGCAATGGAGTCCAAAGAAAGAGGAGAGAATAATGGTTTAAGATTTATGAAAATTTTTGAATAAATGTAACTTCTCCGACATAAATATGGAATAATAATAATTGTAAAACTTTCCTTTAATCATGTTATTGTATTTCTAATATTAAAAATTAAGAATATGAATTAAAAGTTTCAATATTACCCTTAATGACCCCTATGATGCAAGAGTTTTCCATTGAACCCCTCAATATATATAAACAGGATCCCAATACGTGTGTGTATATACACACACAGTGAGAGAGAGAGAGAGGGAGAAATTATTAATTATTTACATAATTAACTGATTATACAATATAAAAATAGTATTCACTAATATATATCATCACAAAAATTAAATATATTCACTAATATATCGTCACATCGTGTGGTTTGGTTTCTGATGGATAGGAGTTATAATCAGATTAAGCCAATGAGTAAGTAGTTGAATAAAATGATTTATGAGAATTATATATACATTCATATTTAGTTACATTTTCCTTAATTATCTAATATTTTATTAAATGAACTAACATGAATGATTTAACACCTTGTCATCATCTTAATTATGTCCATTTTAACATTGGTAATAGTTTTTCACCAACTTGCAATTATTAAGAATTAATCATTAATCCTATCAATAATTTAACATTTAAATATTATAAAGATGTTTTGCACTAATCCTCAACGGTTACAATTAGATGTTTTCTAATCAACAGATAAAACCATCTTATCTTATCAAAGACATTGACCTCTAGATAAAGTGTCTTTAATAAATCAGTTATATATATGAATGAAATAATTAATTTGATTTCAATCAAATAAAAACAGTATTAAACAATTAAGAGTATCTTTATTAATAATATGTTAATTAAGAAAATATTTGTTGTTTTGTTATAAGCCCCGGCCTGGAATATATATGAGACAACTAGTCAATATCACAAGACACAAAAAGTTAAGGCTTTATAAGGAGAAGGCTTGATCAAATGCATAATTATAAGTTTATAACTAGCCAATTAATTACAATTGCAACAAAACGTCGATGAGATTCCAATGACCAAGGAGATATTAATTTATTCTTATATATATATATATATATATATATATATATATATATAGATTTGGGTTCAAATGAGTACCACTAGTTTTGCGGAGTACCGGAGGTACCTCGCTTAAAATCATTTTTTTTGAAATTTTTTTTCATAATCATGTTTAAATTAATAATATAAGACTACTTGCAAAAAATCACACCTAAACACACACTAGAACTATGTGAAATGTGTGTGTTCACATGAACTGTACTGTTGTGAACGTGTGTTCACAACTAAGCATGTTCACATGAATGTTTTCACGTTCACATGACTTTTAAGATGATAGAAAGTATAAATGTATATAATTTTTTACAAATAGCCTTATATTATTTGTATCTAAATGAATATGAAAAAAAATTCAAAAAAAAAAAACATTTTTTCTCAGAGCAAGTTCACATCTGAAACCCGTGTGTTCACAAGTACTCACGGTACTCTGCATTTTTTAGGTACTCACACGAACCATATTCTATATATATATATATATATATATATATATATATATATATATATATATATATATATATATATATATATATATATATATATATATATATAGAGGTTCAATTGATAACTTTTGTGCATCGGGGTACCTCGAGGCACTTTCGTGCATCTAGTATCTAACAAGGGTGCATAAAGGGCATTTTGGGAAAATTAAATATATGAAAGTAATTAATTTTTAAAAATCATTAAATGATAATTAGGAGTTAATTTAGGAATCAAAATCCCACATTAACAATCTTCCTCATTATCCTCTCTCTCTCTCTCTCTCTCTCTCTCTCTCTCTCTCTCTCTCTCTCTCTCTCTCTCTCGGCCTCCTAGACCACCGGCGGCCACCACAACCTTTCTCTCTCACTCTCCCTCTCCCTCTATCTTGGTCGATCACCACAACCGGCCACCGAACAACCACCGCCTCTATGTCTCTCTCAAAGGGCACTGAAAAGGAAGCTTTCAAAACGGAAAAGATTAGAGTGTTGCATCACCTAGGCCTGGGCTTTGGCAGCGTCATTGCAACAAATGAAAACATTACTCCCTCTTTTCAACCGAAGCTACGTAACCAAGCAGAGGCACCTGCGAGAATGGCTGGCAACTGTTGCTTAAATGCATGCAGCAAGCGCAGTTGTATGTGTTGCATTCAAGCTTGTTCACGAATCAACAATCAATGTTGAGTCGTCTTGACACAAATATGTTTGTCGTAACTAGTACTATGCATTTTGGAGGCCGAGCACCTCCATTTTTTTTATACATTTTGAAGATATTCATCATAAATCCAAAATGCATATCTTCAACGTAGCAAGCATATGTTTGATGAAGATATGCATTTTGGATATATGATAAAGAGATGCATTTTGGATTTTGGGTTTTTTGGATTTATGATGAAGAGATGTATTTTAGATTTTTTGATGAATAGATAGATTTTGGATTTTATGATGAAGAGATGCATTTTGGAAGGTATGAATGTTTGTTGGAACGATGAACGATTAATGTTTGAATGAACGATGCATCACGTTAAATAAATGTGCATTTTGGATTCTTGATGAAGAGATACATTTTGGAAGATACGAATGTTTGTTGGAACGATGAATGATACATGTTTGAATAAACGATGCATCACATTAAATTAAGGTTTTTGGATGAACACGTTGATGCATTACGTTAAATTAAGGTTTTTGGATGAACGATGCATCACGTTAAATACAAAGTTAATGAACACGAAGATAATGGATGAAGATGATGAACACAAAGAATGAACAACAATGATGCATCAGAATCTTTATCATTTTATTTGAATTTGTATTATTTTTAGAAATGTAATAATTAAATGAGGATTGCATAATTCCTGTTATACCCCTCCGCGTATTTCATCATGTGCACTTGATGCATAAAACTTTCTATTTAATTACCCTTTTGCCATTTGATCTAAACCACACATTCTTTTCATCCAAGGGACAGTGGATGTTCTTTTGTGCCTTGATGCACAAAAGTTCTCAATGGAACCTCCCTATATATATATATATATATATATATATATATATATATATATATATATATATATATATATATATATATATATATATATATGTCCAAGTACTGTGTACCACTTATTATGCAGCGTACAAAAAAATATCACTCTTAAAAATAATTTTTTTCATAAACATGTTTTAATTAACATTACAAAGATGATATATAAATTTCACGCACATTCACATATCTAAGGAGGCGTTTGGTTCACAGATTTTTTTATCTGAGATTTGCAGTTTGTCAAAGGATTTGCATTATGCAGCATTTGCATTTGTTGGGATTTTGTCAAAAAAATCTGCATTATCTTATAGAAAAAATTTGTTAATATGAAGAATGCAAGGTAACTGAGATTTAAATCCTAAGGGGGAGGATGGTTTTTAAATAACAAAGAATGAAGGGGTTTATGAAATCTTGGGATTTTAAATCCTTACTGAAATCTGTGAACCAAACACAAGATTTAAATGCAAATCCCAGTGAATCCCAGAAAATCCGCGAACCAAATGCCTCCTAAGTGTATGAAATCATGTATCACATAAATGTACGTTCATATATATGGAAATTTATGTAAGTGTACGTTCACGTCATTTTTAAGGAATTAGGACATATGAATGTATCTGAAAGTTGCATATCATCTTTACACTGTTAATTAAAACATGTTTATGAAAACAAAATTTAAAAAGTTTTTTTTAAAAGGAAATACCTATAGGTGCGCTGCATAATAAGTGGTATCATTTGAGAGTTAAATAATCTGGAGAAGTAAAGAAGTAATTCGTTTATATGTCCTATTTGTTTGATATATATTTATCCATATATTTTTTGTGAAAATTAACAATCATTATTTCAATTCAAATGGTTTACTAAAATATTTTTTTCTCATTCAAAATTATCAAACGAATATTGGTCCATTTTTTCAACACTTTGTTATCCCAAAATAATCATTTATGAATGTTTTAGAATATATTCATATATGAATTACTCGGAAAATATTCATATATGTATATTTTCATTTTGCTAATAATAATGAACTCATAAACAGATTTATATATACATGTTTTCAGGACAAATAAACACTTTTATAGTAAATATTCACATCTAAATATTTGTTTTATTTTTAATAACAATATGCTACTTTTTATTAAGCCAATAAAACCTTAACTACTAGTAAATATTCATATATGAACAAATTAGTTCTTTACTTCTTCAGATTTTTTTAGCTTCTCAAATGATCGCGCACACACACACACACACACACATATATGTGTGTGTGTGTGTAGACAAAATAATTGCAGAACTTATGTTTCGTGTAGAACTTTCAGAACCAACTTTCAAAATGAATGGTATATGAATTATTTATTTTTAAATAAAAAAAATTATACCATGAAAATAATAATTTCCCCCCTTCAAAACGTGACCGATAATTCTATAATTTTTAACATATTTTTTGAATATTAATCACTGGATATTCGATATTGAATATTTTTAGACTATATTCATATATGAATACATACACAAAACTTTCATGTATGAATTCCCTGAAAAATATTCATATATGTATATTTTCATTTTGCTAATAATATTGAACTCATAAACAGATTTATATATGCATGTTTTTAGGACAAATAAACACTTTTATAGTAAATATTCACATCTAAGTATTTGTTTTATTTTAATAACAATATGCTACTTTTTATTTAGCCGATAAAACCTTAACTACTAGTAAATATTCATATATGAATAAGTTAGTTCTTTACTTCTTTAGATTCTTTTAGATTCTCAAATGATCACACACACACACAGATATATATATATATATATATATATATATATATATATATATATATATATATATATATATATATATATATATATGTCTGTGTGTGTATGTGTGTATAGACAAAATCATTGCAGAACTTATGTTTGGTGTAGATTTGTAGAACCAACTTTCAAAATGAATGGTATATGAATTATTTATTTTTAAATAAAAAAAAGATAAAATTACATAAATGGTCCCTGTAGTTTTATCCAATTACGGATTTTAGTCCCTGAAAAAATTTTATTGCACCACAAGTCCCTAAAAATCGAAAAGTTGTAACATTTTGGTCCCTGAAACTAACGGCGGTTAACTTTAACCGTTAGTCTCAGAGACATTTTTGTCATTTTAACTTTCAGGGACCATTTGTGTAATTTTGATACTTTTTATTCTTTATTCTTTTTTCTTTATATTACAATTAATTTTCATATATATATATATATATATATATATATATATATATATATATATATATATATATATATATATATATATATATATAGTCAGGTTAAAAAAAAGTACCTCTCGAAATCAAGTGCACCCGAATGTACCAACCTTAAAAAACTTTTCTTAAATTTTTTTTCTCATAACCATGTTTAAATTATTGTTATACACATGATATATGAATTTTACATACATTCACTCTTTCTGTGTCCTTAAAAATTATGTGAATGCTCAATGCATATTTATGTGAATGGTCATCCATGTGAATGGTCATTTCACACTATGTGAATGGTGTGAATGACCATTCACATGATCTTTTTTTACCATTCATAAGTTTTATGATGTTGCTCCTTTTGAAAAAAAGTCTTATAATGTTGTCTTATACATGTCTATTCAATAAAAATTTATGTGAATGATCATTCACATTAGGGTACGCTGGAATCTCATAGGTACGCTGATGAACCTGATTCTATATATATATATATATATATATATATATATATATATATATATATATATATATATATATAGAATATGGTTCGTGGAAGTACCACTCATTATGTAGCGCACCAGAAGGTACCTAAAAATTCTTTTTTAGAAATTTTTTTTTCATAAACATGTTTTAGTTAACGTTATGAATATCATATGTAAATTTCACATACATTCACATCTCCGAGCTCGTAAAAAATGATGTGAACTCACACATACATATATTTGGATGTATGTGAACGTGCATTTATGTGATGCGTGATTCCATGAGTGTTCGGATTTGCGTGAAATTCACATATGATCTTCATAATGTTAATTAAAACATGTTTATGAAAAAATTTTAAAAAAAATTAATTTTAAGGGTAGTACCTTCTGGTGCGCTGCATAATGGGTGGTACTCACTTGAACCTAAATCTATATATATATATATATATATATATATATATATATATATATATATATATATATATATATATATATATATATATATATATATATATATATATATATATAATGTAGGTATGCTCATGTTACAAAACTTGCATTTGAATTGTTCATCATAAAGTTTAGAAATTTAAATTGTTGCACATGCATAGACATCCATATAAATATAAAATGCCTACCATACTATATTTCTACTCCAAAATCCGGTACATACAACAGAATATAGAAGCCCCTTCTACAAATTAGGGTTTTTTTCCGATCGAGTTGATAACAATATAATAGAACAACAACGATGATGATGAAAGTTATATATGTTATGATAGCTTGCATGATGGTGACCTTGCCTTATACGTCAGCCGTTACCTGTGGTCTGGTGATTAGCAAATTGACACCATGCTTAAACTACTTGAGGAGTGGTGGCGTTGTGGCCCTGACATGTTGCAAAGGAGTTAAAGAACTGAAAGAAGCCGCAAAAACAACTCAAGAAAAACAAATTGCTTGCGGATGCATGAAGACTGCATATAAATCGTTTTCGGGCATAAACAAAAACAACGCCTTGGTCCTTCCTAACAAATGTGGTGTCAAAATTCCTTACAAGATCAGCCTCGAAACAGATTGCTCTAAGTATGTCCAATTTTTACACCTATTTATTTCTATATAATTCTATATATATATATATAGAGGATCCAATAAGATTAATCGGTTAATAGAAGGGTTCGGTAGTATTTTCAACAAGATTCATAAGATTCAAAAGTTATTTTATGGTTGTTCACAATGTTCACAACGAATAAAGTGTTCACAAAAGATCTTTAGTCTATATATATATATATATATATATATATATATATATATATATATATATATATATGATTTAGGTTCAAGTGAGTACCACCTCTAATGTAGCGCACCAGAAGGTACCACCCTTAAAAGTAATTTTTTTGAAATTTTTTTTCATGAACATGTTCTAATTAACATTACACAGATCATATGTGAATTTCATGCAAATCCGAACACTCTAAGTGCATGAAAACACACATTACATAAATGCATGTTCACATGTCTTCAAAATTATGTAAGTGTGTGTTCACATCATTTTTTAGGAGCTAGGAGATGTGAATGTATGTGAAATTTACATACGATCTTCATAATGTTAATTAAAACATGTTTATGAAAAAAAAAATTTAAAAAGTTTTTTTAAAGGTGGTACCTTCTGGTGCGCTGCATTTGGGTGGTACTCTCTCGAACCATATTCATATATATATATATATATATATATATGGTATGTCCAATTTTTACACCTCCTTATTTCTATATAATTTTATATATATATATATATATATATATATATATATATATATATATATATATATATATATATATATATATATATATATACACACACACACACACACGTCTTGTTCTTCCGGCCATTTAAACGAGGGTGTTTTCGCTCCCACATTTTGCAGAGGGATGCAGGGGTGTAAGCATTTAGTGTGTGTGCATGTGTGTGTGTTTATATATATATATATATATATATATATATATATATATATATATAGACCTGGTTCCACAGCATACCAAGTCAAAGCCTGCGTACTCAACGTACCACTCATTATGCAAGGGTATTTTCGTAATAACAATGATAATTCACAACACTTATAAAATGATCATTCACAACACTTAATTGATCATTCACAGTACTTAATTGATCTTTCAGACCACTTATTTGATCATTCACAATAATTATTTGACTAATTACAATCTTTTACACTTATATGATCATTCACAACACTTATTCGATCATTCACAACACTTATTTGACTATTTACACTTCTTCTACACTTATTTGATAATTCACAACACTTATTTGATCATTCACAAGAATTATTTGACTATTCACAGTATTTATTTGATTTTCACAACACTTGTTTGATCATTCACATGAATTATTAGTCCATTCACAGTATTTATTTGATCATTCACAACACTTTTTTGACCATTCACAACACTTATAAAATAACCATTCGTAACACTTTGAATGATCATTTTATAATTCTTGTAATTATCATTTTATAAGTGTTGTCAATGATCAAATAAGTGTTGTCAATGATCATATAACATCATGGCAAATGGTCAAATTATCAATATACTATGATAAATTGTCAAATAACAGTTGAGTTAGTCTGATTAATGATCAAATAAGTATTGTGAATGACCAAAAATTCTTGTGAATGATCAAATATGTGTTGTGGACGATCAACTAAGTGTTGAAGAATTGTAAATAGTTAAATAATTCTTGTGAATGATCAAATATGTGTTGTGAATGATCAAATTAATATTGAAGAATTGTGAATTGCTAAGTAATTCTTGTGTGATCAAATAAGTGTTGTTAAATGATCAATTAAGTGTTGTGAATGATCATTTTATAAGTGTTGTGAATGATCGCTGTTATTACGAAAATACCTTTGCAACTAAAAAAAAAGAGGCGCGTCTGATTTCTTCTACTTTTGATCACAATCCTTATTGTTTTTTATTCTTGTGGCTTTGAAAGGGTACCCTTGGTACACTCAATTCTCATGGGTATCACACACACACACACACACACACACACACACACACACACACACACACACACACACACACACACATATATATATATATATATATATATATATATATATATATATATATATATATATGGTCGAGATCCATGAAGTACCATATTAGACTGGAGTACTAGAAAACCGTATTAAATGTACATGTTATTACGATAAAATGTAAAATTTCATGTAAAATTATAGTATACATATGTTCAAAATTGTATTATAATTGACTAGTTCATATCAATTACATATTAATCAAGACAAAATGCTTAATTTCATTCAAAAGTTCGCAATATACACATGTTCATTCATATTTCATATTTGAACATGTGCATATCGTTATTTTGCATGAAATTAAACATTTTATCATAATGAATATGTAATGATGTGAACTAGTTAATAATAATGCACATTCGAACATATGTATATTGTCGTTGTGCATTGAATTTAACGTTTGATCGTTATGAACATGTACATTTAATAAAGTACTCCAGTACTCCAATCAAATATTGTACTCCATAGATCTTGAATACACACACATACATACATACATATATATATATATATATATATATATATATATATATATATAGTTTTAGTTCAAAATAATTAACGATAATTTTGTTTCTGATTGGTTTTTACAGGGTAAAGTGAGCTCATGTCCAAACGCATACCGAAAGAAACAATTGGGAAGTTAGAGATTGAAAACATATAGAAGTATTATGAAAATAAAAATGGAAAACTCATATAGGGGGTTTATAAATGACTCATTTCTTGTAGGTATCGGATCTCTATCATCTTATTATATTTATGTTATATTTCCATAGTCCCATTAATATAAGTGTTAATAAATATATGTATGTGTCTATATATAGAGAATCAGGTTTACCATCGTACTCATGAGATTTCAGTGATTTACATATATTTTTTATGCATATACAGGTATAATATAACATCATAAGATTTTTTTTATCAAAAGGATCAACATAATGAATCTTGAGAATGTTAAAAAAGATCATGAAAATGTTGTGAATGATTTTTCACTTGGATGACCATTCACATAAAATGTGCATTAACACATTCACATAAATTTTAAGGACACAGAAAGTGTGAATGTATGTGAAATTCATATATCATGTTTATAACATTAATTTAAACATGGTTATAAAAAAATTTAAAACAAGTTTTTTAAGGTTGGTACGTTCTGGGTGTACTTAATTTTGAGAGGTACAATTTTGAACCCGACACACACACACACAATATATATATATATATATGTGTGTGTGTGTGTGTGTGTGTGTGTGTGTGTGTATATATATATATATATATATATATATATATATATATATATATATATATATATATATATATATAGACACACACACACATATGGACGTTCAATTGAGAACTTTTGTGCATCGAGGTACAAAGAACTTATACCATCTATTAGATCAAAAAATTTTATGATTAGATTAAATGACAAAATGGTAAATGGTTGGACAATTTTATGCATCGTGTGCATTGCAAAAAAAAACATGAAAGTGCATTTTGGGGAATGTGCATAACTCATTAAATTTATTATTCTAACTAATAATTAAATTAAATGCTAAAATAAATTCAGTTGATACATTTCCAAATTTAACAAAATTACAAAAATTCAAAAAAGATGATTGATATGTTGATGCATTTCATGTTCATCGTTCAATTCGTGATGCTTTATCTATACAAATTTGTGATGCATTGATGTTAATCATCATCAACGTGTTCATCGTTCGTCATCATCGTCCATTATTCATACATGTATCGTGTGCTGCTGTTATGCATTATCATTGTTCATTATCGTCAAGTTCATCGTTTATCATTCATCGTCGTTCATGATCCATCTATGCCGTGTTGTTATTGTTATGCATCATCATCGTTCATCATCATCATATTAATCGTTCTAATCTATGTTAATCATTCAACATCGTTCATGTTCATCGTGTTTTTACAATATCGTTCATCACCAATTGAGAGAGGGGGATCGTGGTGGTGGTGGTGCACAACCTTGGTGGTGGTGGTGAAGAAAGGGAACCGTAGTGGTGGTGGTGGTGGAGAGAGGGAAACGTGAAGGTTACGGTGCACAAACATGGCGGTGTTCTAGGGCCGAGAGGGAGAGGGGGGGGGGGGGGGGGGGGAGACGAGAGAGAAAGAGAGATGGAATTGTGGTGGTGATGGTGTGCACCGTCGTGTGCGGTGGTGGTCCTTCTAGCGGTCGAGAGGGAGAGGGGGAGATTCGAGATAGAGAATGAGATATGGAACCGTTGTGGTGGTGGTGTGCACCGCTGTGAGCGGTGACGGTCCTTCTAGCGGCCGAGAGGGAGAGAGGTGTGAGAGAGAAAGAGAGATGAAATCGTGATGGTGGTAGTGTGCACCGCCATGGGCGGTGGTGGTCTTGCAACCTAGGGGGAGAGAGAGAGAGAGAAAGAGAGAGAGAGAGAGAGAGAGAGAGAGAAGAGAGAGGAGTGTGGTGTTGTGTGTTGTGTGTTGTGTGGTGAGAGAAAGAGAGGGGGGGGGGGGGTTTGAGTAATTTATGGAAATGTAATTATTATTGATTTAATTTCCATTTTTTTATTTCCATATATTTAATTTCAATATATTTTGTATTCCTTAAATGACCTTTGTGCACCATTGGTAGATTATTCGATGCACAAATACAGAATTAAAGACTCAACTTTGAAAATTAAATAGTAAAAGAATCATTAATTTATAAAAACGAAAACTTACACTATGAAAACAACAATTTTATCGTTTTCATAACATGACAGATGATTTTATAATTTTAAAATGAAATTTTAATATTTAACATTAAGATGAATTCAACTTTAAAAAAATTTAGTATTGAACACTTGATATTGGTTTCACAGTTCTATACCAAAATTGATATAGAACTGTAGAACCAATATATAATGTTAAATATTCATAATCTTTAAGGGTTATATGCCAAAAATATCAACAACTTTTTGTAGTTTTACCGTTTATACCCATATTATTCATTTTTTTTATCATTAATAGCAACAAATTTTGTATTTTTTTACCGATTATACCAACTTTTGACCTGGAAACCTGCTATAGCAGGTTACCATCCATTAATGCCAACAACTTTTATCTTTTTACCAAAAATAGCAACAACGTTTTATATTTTTACCAATAATAACAGTGACTTTTAACTTTTTGCCAATAATAAAGAATATCAAATTAAATTTTCCTTTATCTTTAACTAATCATTATTATAAAAAAATCTAAATTTATGAAAATCGAAACACAATAAAATAAGTTCATAATCCATATTTAGGTTCTGCAATGATCTCATATATATATATATATATATATATATATATATATATATATATATATATATATATATATATATATATATATATATATATATATATATATATATATATATATATGAGATCATTGCAGAACCTAAATTTAGTGTATAACTGTAGAACTAATATCATTCATAGATTAGATTAATCTAATGGTCTTGATTAAAAGAGATAAGTTTGGAATTAGTGAAAAAAAAAAGAATGGTATTAGTGATATTAAAAAGGAAAAGATTGGAAATAGCAGAAAAATTGACATGAGCAAAATAAATATCATTTTTCTTTAAATTAAAAGAACATTAATATGATTAATTTTTAAATCAAAAAAATTATACCATAAAAACGAGAATTTTATACTCTTTAAAACGAGACAGGTCATGATATATTTTTTCGAAAAAACTTTACATGTTTATTTTTCGTAAAAAAAAATTTACCCAGACCACGATGCAATATAGCATGGTGAGATCATTCAACGTCGAATGAACACTTCATATCGTATATTCAATGTCGATGCAAAACTGCATATACGTTCACTATTAACAGAGCCAAAATAATGGTCAAAATTAGTAGTCAAAGTTGATGGATTTAACGAGAACGATCATTTTATATATTTTTTCGAAAAAATTTTACGTGTTTATTTTTCGTAAAATTTTTTTTACCCAGACGACCATTTAATAAGTTATATAGAGATCATTCAATGTCGAACTACAGTTTATATCACATACTCAAAGTCAAATTGATACTATATATCATATATGCAACACTGCATGTCCATTCGATAATATATATATATATATATATATATATATATATATATATATATATATATATATATATATATATATATATATATATATATATATATATATATATATAGAGAGAGAGAGAGAGAGAGAGAGAGAGAGGAATAAACATATATATGGATACATAAAATCAAAATATATAACACTTAATGCATTCTTTCACAAACAAGATTTAGACATTAAATCATTTTATCATTCAAAACCATGACAACATACAAATGCAATAATAATACAACAATAATAATCATCATAATATTCAAAGTGAGTTTTAGTCTCATATGAAATTTACACATTGAAAAGTTAAAACTTTCAATAAAAAACTTAAATGAAGAAATGTAACGAAGGAAGAGTATTTATAAATTTTAAAATTATAAAACTTCAGTTCGGTTTGGTTTTTTTCCGGTTTATTTTGACCTCCAAACCGAAACCAAACCAAAATTTTTGGTTTGTGAAAATTCAAAGCCCAAACGGTTTCTTTTTTGGTTCCGGTTTTTTCGGTTTAAGATTGGTTTTGGTTTTTTTGCACACTCCTAATTTTGATATGTCATATTTTCGAATTTTTTTTAGAAATAATCGAATTTATTAAAAATATTTAAGTGTAACATGACAACGTGAAACTCAATTCATTTTCTATAAGATGTCACAGAAATATAATGAACATATTATGCTATATTTGTATTATTTTTTGGATACTTGTTACAACAATATTTGAATTATTTATTTATGTGATAACTAAATGAATAATAATATATAATCATGATCTAATTAATTATGAATAATTAGTATTTTATTTATTTGATAAATAAAATGGTAATATTTAAAAGATACATCCCTTTATTTTATGGGTGATTATAGATGATTTAAATTTATGAAAATCAGATTACGTTCAAATAAGTTCATAATCTATATTTGTATCCAGATTTTGTTAGAGATAGAATAATTGGATTATTAAATCATAATTCATAAAACTTTTTAGTATTACCATTTTATTTATCAAATAAATAAAGAACTAATTATCCATGATTAGATCATAATTATTTATAATATTATTCATTTATTTATCAAATAAATATATAATGCAAATATTATTGAACTAAGTATCCAAAAAAGAATACAAATGTAGCATAATGTGTTCATTATAATTCTATGACATTTTATACAAAATGATTTGAGTTTCACGGTGTCATGTTACACTTAAATGGTCGACTCTATCATACTTATAGAACCCGACTATGCATGAAAATATGACAGGTCAAAATAATCTTCATATTTTAATGTCTATAGAAAACAT